>BQNB010033638.1:0-52173 GCA_026074375.1 Tanacetum coccineum | reverse complement strand
TACTTATCAATACTTACTAACTTATACATATACATATACATGTAGTATTAATATACAAATAATTTATATATATTTGTACATTGGAAAGTTCGGGGTCGGGTACGGGGCCGGGGATTTATGTTATCCCCATCCCCGCTCCATCCTCGGTTTCATAATTCTGGGATTCCCCGTTCCCATCCCCATCCCAGGTCAACTCGGGGATTCCCGAGTCAATTCGGGTTTGGGGATCGGGTCCCCATCGGGTACGGGTTTTATTGTCATCCCTAGTTTTTATGCGTCAACTTTTCAAAGGTTCTGTCAGGTCAAAATTCGGGTCAGTTTTGGGTAACAAGGGTCAAAGGGATACTTAAACATGGAAATAAATTAAACCAGTGATCATGGGTGTATTAGACATAAGTAAGAACCTCTGTAATTTTTGGTGTAATTTTAGAAGATGTTTTTATGGGTCATTTATGTATGAAAACTTACCTTGAATAAGTAGTCAAAATTTGAAATTTTTGAAAACCTTAATTAAGTAAAGTAAACTTTATTTATGGTAAGATCAAATGTAAAACTACTTAAAAAAGATATGTCATATATGGTAATCGTGGTTCTTGTAGATTCGATGAAGGTGTTGTGATCTCTTGCTTTTGTATTTATTTCTCTCTGATTGCTTATTCGTTAAGGTACAGATATTCCTTACCCTTTTCTCTTTACTATTAGTATATTGTTATGATATACCGGTTGTTTCATTCGTTCTGTTATTCGTACAGATATTCCGTCCTTTTAGTAAGGAAACTTCATTCTCTTTTGTTTGGCTACTTGATCTATTTGATATTCTTTTGATATTCCTTTGAGTTGATATCCATAATCATGACTCGTTTGATGTTGACAGTCCGTTTGACTTGATATTCGTTGTATGAATCTGTTGGTTCTTGTTTGGAATATGCTTCTAGATTCGTTTCCATATTTGGATTATTTGAAACTTGTTCACTTATATATTTGCTTTAATTTTGCCTGAGCTATTTGAACTAGTCATGGAGGTACCATGACCATGTCATTGATGCACCAATGGCATGGCACTATTTGTGGCGGTGTGATTAGTCCACGACGTTCCCTTTTGTATGTACACTTATTATGATTTGATTATATATGTTCGTACACTCGTCATAGTGCTTGTATATGGATATAACTTTGTTCTGCAGGGAGCGTATGGATGCATCATATGTACGTTGTTCCGTTCAGTTCAGGTGAATGGTTGTGTGTGTGTAATACACCCCATTTCACATTTTTTAGGGTACATCTGGAGTCTGCAGCTCCCATGTACAATTTTATATGATATGATATGATATGATGTATGTTGGATTATGTAGTATAAGCGTGTGGCACGCTTTAGACTTTTGTTTCGAGCTCGTGGGCACTCCTTTGTTATCCTTAATTCTTAATTATCGCTTTATATTTTGTATGACATCGTGATTCGTTTCATTCATCCTTTTGTCTTATTACATTTTTATTATTATATCTGTTCACTGAGCGTTAGCTCAGCCGCATTTTCTTTTCCTGCGGCAGGTAATAAGCGGGAAGCTAGGATTTGAGTTTTAAGAGTAGGAAGCTTTTAGAGGACCGACCCTTGATAGATTTCCTTTGGATTTATGTTCAAGACTTATTTCATTTGAAGATCTCTTTTCATTTAGACTTTGTTAGAATTTAATACTTTTGGAAGTTATTTTGTTACATGACTTAGTATTTTTATTTAATAAAGTCTTCCGCTTGCGTTTATATGTTCCGATATGACACCATAGTGTGACTCTTGGTCTCTTTATCGGAGTGGGATGTTACAAAGCGTGTTTGAATATTGCAGATCCGTTATCATTAATTCACGAAGGCCTTTCAATCTTTAATCAGATGGATGAGGTATTTAGCCTGTAAAATTCATTCATTCGGTGTCAACCAGGCTTAGGTTTGTATTCTGTAACATTACGTTAACAACGATTATATCATGCTTGTCTGATAACTTTTAAGATTAACACATTGATTTTTGTTTTTTAATGCTCATGGAACAGGTTGCTTGTTAATCTTCTAACAATATCTACGAGATATGACAAATCTTTCAAATATAATCTATGTTGCTTGGTCATTCTATTTGGTTGTTTCATTCTACATGTACTTTTTTTTCTCAAAACACTAATAACATTCATTATGATGTATGACTATACACATGTAAATGTTGCTGTTAGTCTTCTAAACAATATTATGAGGTATGGACTAATCTTGCGTTATAAATTGATTCTGTCATTGTATTTGTTAAAAGTTCAATATTAAATTTTCATAATTACAATTACATAAGAGCCAAGGCCCTACTCTAATCAAAGTTGGTTTCATTTTATCAAAGTCGATATTTCACACGGACAGCTTATGTATCACTGTCAAAGAATCAAAACGAAAATGAGGAATGAAGATTCTATGCTTACACAAAAACGACAAACCAATTAGAACTATCCGACAAAACATTGTCTCAAAAAAAAAAAATGAACCAAACCCGCTTTTGGGCGGGGTTTAAGTTACCAATATGTGTGTGTGTGTGTATATATATATATATTAATCTTTTGGATTTTTAAAAAAAATATAGGCCTTGGCAAGGTTTGAACTCATGATATATGGTTAAGATGCAATATGGTTATCCAACTCATCCATCAGCCAATTTGTGTTATCTAATAAAAAAACAATAATGATATGCTCTAAAAATAAATTACAGCAAGGTATGGAGATATCTTGTGACCTATGTTCATATTTTTTAATTTTCAAAAATATATTTGAAGATATACTCCATAATCAGATTTCATATTCATCCAAATCAATAATATCTAGATACGTAACAAAAACCCTAATACATACAAACCCTAATATCCAAAATCATCATCTTCATCTGTAGGGTTAGAGGTAATACTCACAATGACCATCCTTATTTATTTATTTATAGTACATACGTTTAATTATCTGCTTATGTAACAATTCATATTTTCACACCTTTTTACGTCAATAAATATTCAACTATTTATTTTAAACTTTTACGCCTTTTGGCTTTAATATCGAATTCTTAGCAAGTCTACTACATATAAACCTCCATACCCGGTTCTATAGTTATACGTACTTATACATTCCAAAATTTTAATCAAGACATTCTAATAGCGTGATTAGTAGTACGATCAAAACTAAAGAACCAGTTATAAATTTGCTCTACCTCTTAGCTAACCAAAAGCGAATACATCCTACTCTTATCCTTTCGCCACCACTTAGGGTTTAATTCTAATAACTAAACAAAAACAAGTCTTATATTTCTTTTCTTGTTTTTCAAATAATACACACAACAAAAATTCCTTAAACCATAAACCTAATACTAGTAACTAATACCTTCCTAGAGAATAAAGAAAAATTTCGTGTACTTATGCTTCCAACTTCACAAATCAGAGATATTGTCCCCAACTAGAAAAGATGTACAAGAATCCCAGCTTAATATAACTCTATTACCCATTATACAAAACCCATCGTCCCTTTTATAAAACTCCTCAAAACCCACGTTATCTTTCTTGTTTCTGCTTCCACGCAACACCAACAGTAAACCACTTTATTTCACGATACATTGACCATGTATTACCCCTAAAAATACCTTGCCTTATATGGATTAACACAAGATCGTGACTCAAAAATAAGATACTATACATGCAAAATGTTCGAGTATATTATGGCTCACATAACCCTTGCAAACTCAGAGTCATCTGGTTATCAAATTTACACTTCATCAACTCACCTTGGTTTCCTTGTTCTCCTGGTATTCGACCCACAAACGCATAATCACAGACCTTTTACAATTACCTACATTGTTTTACACAAAAAACTCTAAAAACCCTAAAAATACCCTAATCTCAAATTCGTCACTCTTGGGTTTTCTTTTTGGTCGAAGTTCAAGCAAACTAAAGGTATTCTACGGGCCGTTACAAGCACACAAGTGGAGTATAAAGCATGGTGAAACGTTGGGATTAGTAGTTTGGGTCAGATTTCAGAAGTTAAGCAATTAGGGTTTTCGTTTGGGTTCAAAACCATACTCGTTTTCCTTCCAACCATCTGTGAGTTATCACTCCCCTATCAAATTATATAGTTAATGCATTCATGTCTCTAGTTGTGCTTGAAAGCCTATGTATAAAAGTTATCATGAATTCACCATTTGAAAACTAATTTTTCTTTCTGATATTCGAATATAATGCGACCTGAACCCTAAATTTTGGCGTGACCATTTAGGTTAAATGCTTGATTCGTGATGTTTATACTTTCTAGAATAAGCACTCATAACGCAGGAGGTTGTGTATAGGTTTAGATAGGCGAATTGAAAAATTAAAACCAGGAAAGTCATGTTTTCACAAGAAATTAAACCTTCTGATGTATACGGGTTCACTGAGAAACCCGTATACAAACTCAACCAATAAAATTCTTGAACTTATCATTTGTTAACATAGTATGGGAGTAGCGCACATACAAAATTTGAGTTTCTAACACTTTATAACGAAGCGGGATATAGACTTACAAATTTGTTATTTTATGCATACATAAACTGCCCTGTTGGTTCGACTTTAGGCCTTGTTTTGACCCACTTAGACTTAGACATAAAGTCAAAAAATAGGGGCGTTTTATAGTCGACATGGTAGGCTTTAGTTAGCAACCTGAATCAAGGAAAACGGTTAAGAATCAAGCCTGCAAACTGAGTCTCAAGTTAGTGTTGTTGTCGTGTGTTCAACAGTTAATATTGTTGGAAGATCGCGACACCACCACATTCACACCCATTTTTAACGCTTAGTCACATCTAACCATAAAACTTAATTAATAAAAGTTGTAGTGGACCTGTCATAGTTTATAAATGTACTTTTAGTTTGTCGTAAGGTTAAGTAACGAACTCGCAAATAGGACTAAAAGTTAGTACTGCTGTTGCGTGTTCCAACTGTTGAAACTCGTTTTAGTCACTATAATGACTTCGAATTGCAAAACTTATAAAAGATGAATTGTTGTACTCCTGGCCTAGTTTTCAAAAGTGTTTTTGGTTCGTCATAGTACTGAGTAACGAATTTGTAATCTGCGATCAAAATCAGACGAAAGTCATCTGAAAAACACTTAGCCAAAAATATTGTTTTTCCGCTTAAGCCTAGTCGCGACCCCCTTGTGTTTAGGTACGTTTTTAACATATTAAACGACATTTTTAGACAAAACTTAAATAACGAAAGTTATAGATGACATGGCCCATTTTTCAAAATATCGTTTTGTTTGTAATTTCATTAAGTAACTAGTCCAGAAATTGATTGTAAAATTCTGCATTTGTCCTTCGAAATTTATAAATAAAACTTATTTTTTAAATTTATATTGTTACAACTTTGACCATTTGTTTGACACATTTAGAGACTAAGGGTGCGTTTGGTTCGTAAGCGGATTTGGTATCGAATTTGAATTTAGAAATGATATGAAAGAAAAGGTGGGAGATGAGAAAAAAAAAATATAGTTGTTCTTATAATTACTATATATAAATTATAGGTTAAAATTGAGTTTAAGAGTATTATTTTTAAAAAAATAAAAGAGAAATATATGTATACTACAAAACATGTGGTTGAAATTGTTGGGTCAGTGGTTTTGTCAGAGGAATCAAGTGAAAGGTACTGATTTATTGTGGAATCATTTTTTGTTTTGATTTCATTACTTGATTCCAAAATTAGTACACCAAACAATTTATTTGCATTCCTATCATCTAACCCCTGAGACCTCCTACCAAACGGGCCCTATACTAAGTGTCGATTGAATTATACTATAAATGTACTTGCGTCCTGTTTTAAATTTTTTTGATATCGTAGTTTACACATTTAATGGTAAGAGATTATGACCCGATACATTTGGCCAATTTTCATGAATAATCATTTTAAACAAGTAATATTTCTCAAACTCAAGCATAATACTAAGGACAAGATTTATAACAACTCAAGAATTTTCATCAAATGCAAAAACCTATTTTACTATTATCATAATTGTACGGGGAAATTTTTCGCTTTATTACATTACTTGCATTGTCAATATCTCATTAAGCAAGGTAACTTGTATAACTAAAGTAAACGAGCTTACGCAACCTATCTATGGCCATCCTGTCTTCATATATGTCAAGCAAACATCACAATATGTCAAGTCAATATCATCATATCCTTATTACAAAGTACATTATTCCTATAATGTACCATTCGCAACGTTATATCAAAACGGGCTCTAAACCGTTATCATATACCTCCAAACCCTAATCTCATGGAAGGGTTAACCCCTAAAGTGAATGCACAAGCTACTAAAGCATATGTACAAGTAATATGATATCTCATTTGAAATATAAAATCTCTTCAAGTCAAAGTACAAATCTCTAAAAACTCAATATACAAGTCATTAAGCATGATCTCTAAAATAGCCGTTTTACCTCCATTTTCATTCTAATTTCTTCACCATCACTTGTGTACAAGCTACTACACTCATTCTACAATGTATAAACCCTAAATATTCTATTCATAAACTTTCATACATCTTTATGCACTCAAAACCCTAATTCAAAACCCTAAACCCTAAAACCGAGCTAGTTTCTAAACCATGACCTGTTTCTTGGCTTTTATCCATTGTAAACCCAAACCAACACTCAAATAAGTTGTAAAAGCTTATTTTACAATCATTATCTCATCATTACTTCATCATTTTACCTCACTTGTACGTAAAACATATCCTAGAAACCCTAAATGTACCTAATTGGTTCATTTAACCCGTTTACTCGTTTTAAACCATTCTAATCCCAAATAACCAACCAAGGGCCATTATAAACTCATAAAATGAGTTTACAAATCATTATCTATCATTAACTTGGCAATGTACAAGAAATCAAAGCCTAGAAAACCTTAACGAATCCAGAAAACCCTAATTATGCCCAATTGTAAACAAACTTTGACCGTTTTTCAATTTCAACCCATTATAACTTTAAACCAACGACCAAACTTTCAATTTATAATACTTTATATAGCCCTAGGATTTGTTTCATCATTACTAATCAGAGTATGCTAAATATAGCCACCACCCCCCAAGCCCCCTAAGCCCCCTCCTACCCCCCCCCTCCCCCACTCCCCCTCCCCACCCACTCCCCATATGGGGGGGGGGGGCCTTCACCCAAACCCTCACACCCCTTCCCACTCAACCCCAAAGAAAGTCAAGAAAACCCTAAACGAGCCCTAGTTGAACCCGTACTCCCATTTCTTCAATTCTAATCCGTTTTAACCCAAAATAATTGCTAATCTTTGCTAATTACTTTAATACCAGACCTTAACAACCTATTTAATCATTCCTTAATCATTTATAACACAATGTACCTTGGTAAAACCTTTGAAGAGCGGTAAACCCTAAAAATAGGGACCCGTTTGCTTCTATGACCATTTTAACCCCTCTAAATTGCTACCATGTGCAAATGACCACCCAAGAACCCTTCTAGATTCATAGTAGCAGCTTACTAAGCAGCTTTGACTCCTCCATGGTCAAGAATGAAGGCACCATGTGCATGTTTTTGCCTACTTCAGCCGTGGCTTCCATCTAGGCCATCCACACCTTCAATCTAGTTTCTAGCCTTAAAAAATCACCATATAGCCTCTCCTAGTCACACCCTAGCTGCTCCACACGTCCAAGAATAGAACCAAAGCTTCC
This sequence comes from Tanacetum coccineum, assembly GCA_026074375.1. Classification (NCBI taxonomy): domain Eukaryota; kingdom Viridiplantae; phylum Streptophyta; class Magnoliopsida; order Asterales; family Asteraceae; genus Tanacetum; species Tanacetum coccineum. The sequence goes on along the minus strand of BQNB010033638.1, from coordinate 44,445 downwards.
TTAGTCATCTATGCTTCATTTGAGTATAAATAGGAGCCATAACACTTCATTTTTCTTCATCCCCCACTCTCTTATCTCATACCCATTATAGAAGCAATCCTTTGCTCTAATAGATCCTAAGTGATCTTAAGAAGGCTCAAGTACATAAAGGAAGCAAAATAAACCAAGAAACGTAGCCCGGGAGTCGTTACTCTAGCCGTACGAAGCCGAAAGTCTCGATTCTGACCCGTTTCCACCATTTTTGCTCCTTGAAGCTCAAACCCAGGTTTTTAATGTTCTACTTCTGCTCCTACACCCTTATAATGTTCATATGATCCTAAATATACTCTTGTTAAAGTTTCATAGCTCAATTCATGCTCATTTTCCGTTTTGATCCAAAACCGTACACCCGAAACCCTAATTTCGCGTTTTTCTTAAAAATAAATGTTATAATGATTAAATATTGTTATAATCTATCCTAGCATGCTTAAATAATCTTAAAATAACTACTTTATTGATTAATGAAGGAATTTGACCTTAAAACCCGCGCGTTTATGTTTTGAAACCCTAATTTGACCCGTTTTGCTTCCTAGCTTAACGAATCATTATTTTAAACTTGTGTTGCGTTAAAACTTCATATTTTAGTTTATTATAACTTATAAATGCCTATTGAAATGTTAAACTAAGCTTGCATGGCAATTTGGACATGTTTTGTAATTATAAATCCATGCAAGGGGTATATATCGTAACTTTCGGAAACTTATAACTAAAAGGGCTAAAAGTGTAATTTTATCAAAGTTATAACTCCAGGGATCTATTATGTCACTTTTCAAACTCCAAGGTTTACTTGGTATATCTTTCAAAAGTTGATTTACCCCATTTTTTTTTTTTCAAGGACCAAGTCGTAAAAATGCAAACTCCAAGGACCTACTTGCAATTTTCCAAACCCTAGGGTCTAAAATGTAACATTTTGAAAAAGTATAAAATCATGTTTAAAACCTTCCAGTACATTTCTTTAATTAATGCTTCTCTGTGCTTACAAATTTCTGGGGGGATATTGAATAAAACGCTTCAAAACCGATATCCGGGAGCTATATTGTCACAATATAGGGAGCTTTCATATTAAGAGGTTCAGCTTTCAGCGGGAGCTAAAGTACAATCTTCCTAAGACTTGACATATTCTACTCAGGTTGTGTGACGTGGCTGTTTACTATCATTTGCTATATCAACCTTCCCTGTTAAGATTGTGATAAGGTCGTCAGCTTTCATTTTGGAATATTTATTACATCTACCTATCAGGTGAGTTCATAGCCTCGCTTTTCAATCTTTTGAATGTTTTATAAACCCGCGAGGGGGATACATGCTTGTTACAAACTCTTTTACATACTCGTTTATCTTATAACAATGTGATTACTTTTCAAAGGCTTAATGAATTCATAACCCCATATTTCAATCTTTTGATACTTTTATAAACCTGTGATACTGATATAAACCTGGAATGCAAGTATGTTTTTGAATGTATGGCTACCCAGATATATTATTGCATAAGTTAAGTTCCTGTGCTTTTTTTACCAGTATTTCCATATCATGAATCATTAATTACTTGCATTGCGAGTGAACGCGAATATTGTGAATAGATCTATTGGGGGTGATGGCTCCCGTTTGTATACCCATGCTTGGGGGGTAGCAAACGCACGTACTTTGTCCTAATAGGTACCTTGGAAGTTATCTTTCCAAGGGGACATCTTGTCCTTAAACCCATATCACTACGGTGATTTCCCTGATTTTCCTTGATAATTGTATTCGTTTTTTTTTTTTTTTTTTTTTTTTTTAATTAATACCTTATTTAGTGACTTGCATTCTACATTATGATATTATTCAAATGTTTTCCCATGATAATACTGTTCTCCATGATATTAAATGTTCTCATGAATAATTATCCCAGTAATGCCAATATTTCCATATAATAACCTGTATTCAATTATTACATTTCAAACCTATGAATTTCACTCAACCTTTGTGTTGACCCTTTTTAGCATGTTTATCTCAGGTAATTAAGCAAGTTGCGGCACGGAGTGGCATGGACTCGAAGATGGCTGAACTGTTATCATTCAAACATAATGTTTTAGATTTTGGGACCTGCATTTTGTAAAAACTCTGATTATAATGAATGATAACTAAATTTTTCCAACAACGTCTCTTTTAAAGTTGTTTTCTATGATTATGATTGTTGTATCCATGAAGTAATACCCCAGATTAGCTTCCGCTGCTATATTGTAAAAATAGGGGTGTTACAGATTGGTATCAGCGCCATGGTTATAGAGAACAAGGTCAAAACCTTAACTATAACCACATTTCTTTTTCAGCCATCAAAGTCCTCCGTGCCACTACATTCCTGAACAAGTATGTAAAGATAGATAACTATTATACTATATTATACTATAAATAACTTATGTTATTTACAAACTGGGTTGTTAACAGAACGATGTCTTCTCCCAACCGCTCTACTTCCGATATTGAAGATACTTTTTCCTCTATGAATATTCTTAACTATACTTCGGTCTCATCAGATTCTTTCCCAGCTTCATTGGGAAGCAATTCTTTTAACTCTTCGGAAAACTCTACAGATAATATAATCCCACCAGTATTCTCATCTTTCTACAATAATCCTTGTTTGAAGGACGTACAAGCATTTTATGCTAAGGAATTACCTATTTCATCACCAGATCCTATTACTCCACCAGCTATTTTGACTCCATCTCCGGTATTACCACCATCATTACTATTTGATCCTCGATATTTCTTTGTTCCTGAAGAACTATTACCACCTAAGAAGCGAATCCATTCTCCATCTTCTTCCTCAACTACGTTATCTAATTCATCTCGGAATCAAACCTGTGATTTGATATCACCATCTTCCTCAGTTTATACTCCTACCCCACCTCAGATATTTGAAATAGGGAAATGTTCAGTTAAGATGCATCTAAAACATCACGAGGAACAAATCGAAGATATCTTGAATTATTTAGACGAACTCTCTTTTCACCGCATTGAGAAAATGGAAGAAAGACGTATTAATGGTAACGAACTAAAGACTGAACTCAAGGAAATCCGTACTCAGATTATCAAACTTCAAAAGAAACGGTTAGGGCAAAAGGATAAGATTGCCTTTGCTCATTACAGAATTTCCGATCTTGAACAAATCATTGAGAAAATCCAAGCTCGGGTCACAACAAATCAGGAAGATCTTTAGGATGTCATCTACCGGCTCAAAATCAACAAACTCTTAGAATAGTTATAGCTTTATCCTAGCCACGGGATGTGTGGTATAAATAAAAACGCTTGTCAAATCTTGACTATGTACAGTAAGAAGGCAAGTTATTTATAAAGGCAATCCCGTTTCGTATCTTATTGTTTCCAACTTATCGCTCTTTCATCATCATTTCCACCAATTGCATCATTATCTCCGTCTTCATGAATCATACCATAACTTCTAAGTGCTTAAAATCCAAAAATAAGCATTTCTCTAAGCATTTTAAGCATCACATTTTCTTTAAAGTATTACCTTTCTAAACTTGTGATGTCATTCTTACTAAAATGTTCTTTTTATAGAATGCCTCCCAAAAGGCGTCAATATCTGGAAACACCTGCCTTAACTTTTAGGATGCAATCCGGCAACTGATTACTGATCTTACTACAGTCGTAGAAGCACAGACTGCTGCCATAGCAAGTACTAGTAATCCCAACAATCTTACTGGAACTCCTATAGTAAAAACGAGAAACTACAAAGAGTTTATCAGCTGTCAACCTTTCTGCTTTATGTTTACAGACGGAGCAGTATGCCTTATCGATAGTTTGAACGGAACTGAATCAGTATTCTCACGAAGCAGATGTGCTGAGGAAAATAAAGTAACATTTGCTACTGGTACTTTAACTGATGATGCCTTGTCCTGGTGGAATGCACATGCCCAGCCTATGGGAATAGAGCAAGCTAATCAAATCAGCTGGACTGAGTTAAAAAAGGATCTCTGTACGAACAAGTAATGTACTCGAAAGAGATCAAGGAAAATGGGAAGATGAAATCTTATGGTCTAAACTATTAAATGAAGTGATCTCAGGACTTATATTAGAGATTCCAAGAATTAGCATTTCTTATGTACCAATACATGGTGCCAAACACTGAGAAACTTATGGAAACTTTCATCGGGTGGATGCCGCAAAGTATTGTAGGAACGTTTACTGCTTCAAAAACACTCAAGCACTCGGAGAAGCCACCAACATAGCTCACAGGCTAATGGACCAAATAATAAAGCGTAATTCTGTGCAAGAAACCAATGATCACAAACGAAAGTTTGATGATAGAAGGAACACCACCAACAACAACAATTATCCCAATAACAACAACTATTCTAATAATCGTAACAAAGACAACTACCCCAATGATCACAACAACAATAACCACTCCAACAATCACATTAACAAAATTTACACTACACCAAATAACCATAAACAATAAAACCGCCAACAATTATCACCTTCAGCAGCAAATTGGAAGGCAGGAAATCTTTAAGGCTATGGAAACGAGATATAATGGTCCTCATCCCCTTTGGAGGATGTTTACTCTTACATCATACAGACCGTGCACTGTTAAGAGTCAGAATTGCTACAAAGTGGCATCAGACTAGAAACTGTAGGAGCTAAGAACATCTATTTTCCAACATCACTCTATTTCAACTAATCTCGAGACATGTAACATAAGTATCAACTCTTTTTCATATGTAAAGTTCGTATGTAAAGTTATCCATGAAATAAAAGTGATAATTCCGTTACATCTTGTTATCTGGTGGTATCAAAACTCGACATTATTTGTCAATTCTATCATACTCAAACTCTAAATACCCTCCTCATAACCTATTGCAACTATAATTTATCATCCTTGATTATATGGAGTCAGTATAATCAATCATCTCAGTATTATCTAACCTTTATGATCATATCATTTTTAACACTTTACCATATCATGTTTTTATGGTTAAGGTAAGACGATTTATGAATCATTATTGAAATGAATTAGAATGCTTCTTATTTGAATAAGGTAAATTATAAATCCCAGAACTATGAATTTTATAAATCTAGTTACAAGGGTTGGAGGCTTCTTTTTGTAAGTGACTAATTATAAATAAAATAGGCTTAAGTATTAACATAAATAATCAGTTTCTTTCAATCGTTTGTACAAACAATCCCTAATCTTTATCAATTATTACCTTCATTACCTTCTCATCTGTTCATTTAAAAAATATGACCTCACGTGATTAGCAAAACTATCTATCCAAATTCTATAATCATTCCCTTAAAATGACTCATTCCATGATCTTTGTATACTAAAATTCTCTGTTATATTCTGCAACGTAATAACAAGAAAACACACAAGAATCTATGCAATGTCAAATGATTTCAATACCACTAGGTATGAAAATTTTGACAAAGACTTGTGATAGCATTCTTATTTGATGTTGACTTTTAAAGGTTAATAAATAGCGATTCCTTACAATCACAATAGCGCAGCAGAAGCATGGTGGGCCTATAACCCACAGGTTTCATAAATCGAAGTATTTCATCCACCCAGGATCAATCAAGATCTGGAGAAATTCTATTAGCTGTCATCAAAAAGGTGTGGTCTTGAAAATAAGTAGACGTGTGAAAGGAGGTAATTATAATTATGGTGCGCAACATAATTATAAATGCATCACACACGTGGACTTGTGACCATGATTAGCCTAACTTAAATTCATGCCCGGTACTATCATCTATTCAATTCAACTTTTAGCTAAATCTCGGGACGAGATTTCTGTAAGGGGTGGAGACTATAACAACCCAAGAATTTTCATCAACCTATTTTACTATGATCACAATTGTACGGGGAAATTTTTCGCTTTATTACATTACTTGCATTGTCAATATCTCATTAAGCAAGGTAACTTGCATAACTAAAGTAGACAAGCTCACGCAACCTATCTATGGCCATCCTGTCTTCATATATGTCAAGCAAACATCACAATATGTCAAGTCAATATCATCATATCCTTATTACAAAGTACATTATTCCTATAATGTACCATTCGCAACGTTATATCAAAACGGGCTTTAAACCGTTATCGGATGCCTCTAAACCCTAATTCCATGAAGGATTAACATCTAAAGTGAATGCACAAGCTACTAAAGCATATGTACAAGCAATATAACATCTCATTTGAGATATAAAATCTCTTTAAGTCAAAGTACAAGTCTCTAAAAGCTCAATGTACAAGTCATTAAGCATGATCTCCAAAATAACCGTTTTACCTCTGCTTTCATTCTAATTTCTTCACCATAACTTGTGTACAAGCTACTATACTCATTTTATAATGTTTAAACCCTAAATATTCTATTCATAAGCTTTCATACATATTTTTGCACTCAAAACCCTAATTCAAAACCCTAAACCCTAAAACTGAGCTAGTTTCTAAACCATGACTCGTTTCTTCATTTTTATCCATTGTAAACCTAAACCAATACTTAAATAAGTTGTAATAACATAAATTACAATATTCTCAATCACTTTAAATCATCATTTCACCATATTAACAACAATGTACAAGAAAAAAAACTAGAAAACCCTAATTATGCCCTAATTGTAACTTTTGACCCATTTACTCATTTTCTACCCATTTTAACCCAAACCACCTATCACCAAGGGCCATTGTAAACTCATAAATGAGTTTACAAATCATTATCTATCATTAACTTGGCAATGTGCAAGAAATCAATTCAATTATCCAAGAAACGAATCCAGAAAACCCTAATTGTGCCCTAATTGTGACTTTGACCCGTTTTCTCAATTTCAACCCATTTTAACTTAAACCAACGACCAAACTTCATTGATAATACTTTATATAAGCCCTAGGATTTGTATTCCATCATTCCTAATCAAGAGTATGCAAAATATAAGCCAAGAAAGTCAAGAAAACCCTAAACGAGCCCTATTTGAACCCGTGACCTCGTTTCTTCAATTCTAATCCGTTTTAACCCAAACCAATTGCTAATCTTTGCTAATTACTTTAATACCAGACCTTAACAACCTATTTCATCTATCCTTAATCATTATAAACACAATGTACCTTGGAAAGACTCTTGAAAACTATGCCGAGCCCAAAACAGACCCGCACCCCATTTTTGGCTTCTTTAACCCATTTTAGCCCTAACCATGTGCAAGGCACTTGCATAAACTCCTTCTAGACACCTTGTAGCAGCTCACCCACCTGCTTGAACCTTCTCTTGGTCGAAATTAAAGGCACATGGCCTTCTTTTTGCTCCAATCAGCCGCGGACACCAAACACCCCTATATGGCCTTCATCTTCTTCCACCTTGCATACTAGCTTGTATAACTCATTCTCTAGACTCTCCACCTCATCTACTAGACCCTACATGTGTCTCACATCAGATCCTAAGGCTTCCTTAACCTCCTTGATCTCAAACTAGTATAAATAGGACCATACATACTTCATTTTTCTTCATCCCCCACTTCCTCCTCTATAACCCTTATAGGCAGCAATCCTTTGCTCCCTTATGATCCTAGGATCATAAAAGACGTTCAATAAGCGAAGCCTTGAAGAATTGAAGCCCCGGAGTAAAGATACAAGGCGTACGAGTGGAAATACTACCGATTCTGACCCGTTTTCAAGCTATAAGCTCAAACCAAGTTCTCTAAGCTTATGTTCTGCTTTCATAACGTCATAATGTTCATATGATCTTGCTAAAATCATAATATAAAGCTTTGAACTCAAAAACCTAAGTGTTATGCCTTTTTGATCCAAATACTGTTTACCTTGAAACCCTAATTCATTGTTTTTCTTAAAAATATGAAGCCAACTTGTAAACTATTTTGTTATAATCTATCCTAATAAGCTTATATAATGTTAAAATAAGTGCTTTTATAAGTCATGAAATAATTTAATCTTAAAACCTGCGCATTTTCATTTTAAAACCCTAATTTGACCCGTTTTACCTTTTAGCTTAATGAATCGTTAAATTAAACTTGTGCTGCGTTAAAACTTCATATTTTAGTTTATTATAACTTATAAATGTCTATTGAAATGTTAAACTAAGCTTGCATGGCAATTTGGACATGTTTTGTAATTATAATCCATGCAAGGGGTATATATCGTAACTTTCAGAAACTTATAACTAAAAGGACTAAAAGTGTCATTTTATCAAAGTTATAACTATAGGGGTCTTTTATGTCACTTTTCAAAGTCTAAGGTTTATTTGGTATATCTTTTAAAGTTGAAGGACCAAAGTCGTAAAAATGCAAACTCGAAGGGCTTATTTGCAATTTTCCAAACCCCAGGGTCTAAAATGTAACATTTTGAAAAAGTATAAAATCATGCTTAAAACCTTACAAGACATAACTTTAATTAACGCTTCTCGTGCTTAACATTTCTAGATATTGATTAAAACGCTTAAAACCATTTATATCATATCGCAATACTAGGGAGCTTCATATTAAGGAGTTTCATCTTGGTATTACGTTCTGACTGAGTTGTTGGGTTTACGATTTAAAGTGCCTTAGCTCCTTAAACGTTTACTGAATGACTTCTGAATTATGATGGCCCGAACGGTGATACAATAATTCCAAACTCCTCAATCAAACTCATAACTCTTAAACCAAAGTTCTAAAGTACAATCTTCCTAAGACTCAACATATTTACTCAGGTTGCGTGACGTGGCTGTTTATTATCATTTTGCTATATCAACCTTCCCTGGTTAAGATTGTGATAAGGTCGTCAGCTTTCATTTTGGCATATTTATTACATCTACATATCAGGTGAAGTTCATAACCTCGCCTTTACTTATTTACATGTTTTATAAACCCGCGAGGGAGATACATGCTTGTTACAAACTCTTTTACATACTCATTTATCTTATAACAATGTGATTACTTTTCAAAGACTTAATGAATTCATAATCTCACATATCTTATAAACCCGTGACACCTACTATAAAATCATGAATGCAAGTGTTATGCTAAACTATATGCTATCCTGATATATTATTGCCTAGGTACATGGAAATATCTATTTGGGTAGTATCTCCCAATATCTCTTTAATATCTCTTTATCTCTTTATGTGATTCATGAGTTTAGGGTGATAATACTGTTCACTATGACAATAATGTTCTTCATAACAATTATTCCTGCAATACCAACATTTCCAATTATGATAACTTGTATTTAACTATTACATTTCAAACCTATGAATTTCACTCAACCTTTGTGTTGACCCTTTTTAGCATGTTTATCTCAGGTAATTGAGCAAGTTGCGGTACGGAGTGGCATGGACTCGAAGGTGGCTGAACTGTTATCATTCAAACATGATGTTTTAGATTTTGGGACCTGCATTTTGTAAAAACTCTGAATATAATGAATGATAACTAAATTTTTCCAACAACGTCTCTTTTAAAGTTGTTTTCTATGATTATGATTGTTGTATCCATGAAGTAATACCCCAGATTATCTTCCGCTGCTATATTGTAAAAATGGGGGTGTTACAGATTGGTATCAGCGCCATGGTTATAGAGAACAAGGTCAAAACCTTAACTATAACCACATTTCTTTTTCAGCCATCAAAGTCCTCCGTGCCACTACATTCCGGAACAAGTATGTAAATATACATATCTATTATACTATTACATAAATAACTTATGTTATTTACAACTAGGTTGTTAATAGAACGATGTCTTCTCCCAACCACTCTACTTCCGATATTGAGGATGCTTTTTCCTCTATGAATATTCTTAACTATACTTTGGTCTCATCGGATTATTTCCCAGCTTCATCGGAAAGCAGATCTTTTAACTCTTCGGAGAACTCTAACGATAATATGATTCCACCAGTATTCTCATCTTTCTATAATAATCCTTATTTGAAGAACGTACAAGCATTTTATGCTAAGGAATTACCTATTTCATCACCAGATCCTATTACTCCACCAGCTATTTTGACTCCATCTCCAGTATTACCACCATCACTACTATTTGATCCCCGATATTTCTTTGTTCCTGAAGAACTACTACCACCTAAGAAGCAAATCCATTCTCCATCTTCTTCCTCAACTACGTTATTTAATTCATCTCGGAATCAAATTTGTAATTTAGTATCACCATCTTCCTCAGTTTATACACCTACCCCTCCTCAGATATTTGAAATAGGAAAATGTCCAATTAAGATGTATCTGAAACATCATGAGGGACAAATCGAAGATATTTTGAATTACTTAGATGAACTCTATCTTCACCACATCGAGAAAATGGAGGAAGGACGTATTGATAGAATGATCATACGAAGGAATAGTGACGAACTAAAGACCGAACTCAAGAAAATCCGTACTCAGATTATCAAACTTCAAAAGAAGCAGTTAGGGCAAAAGGATAAGATTGCCTTTGCTCATTACAGAATTTCCGATCTTGAACAAATCATTGAGAAAACCCAAGCTTATCACCAAACAAATCAGGAAGATCTTTAGGATGTCATCTACCAGCTCAAAATCATCAACTCTTAAACTAGTTATAGCTTTATCCTAAGCCACGGGATGTGTGGTATAAATAAAAACGCTTGTCAAATCTTGACTATGTACAGTAAAAAGGCAAGTTATTTATAAAGGCAATCCCGTTTCATATCTTATTGTTTCCAACTTATCGCTCTTTCATCATCATTTCCACCAATTGCATCATTATCTCCGTCTTCATGAATCATACCATAACTTCTAAGTGCTTAAAATCCAAAAATAAGCATTTCTCTAAGCATTTTAAGCATCACATTTTCTTTAAAGTATTACCTTTCTAAACTTGTGATGTCATTCTTACTACATGTTCTCTTATGTTGATAGAATGCCTCCCAAAAGGACGTCAACATCCGAAACACCAGCCATAACTTTAGATGCCATCCGGCAACTGATTGCTGATCTTACTACAGCCGTGGAAGCACAGACTGCTGCCATAGCAAGTGCTAGTAATCCCAACAATCTTACTGGAACTCCTGCAGTAAAAATGGGAAACTACAAAGAGTTTATCAGCTGTCAACCTTTCTGCTTTAATGGTACGGAAGGAGCAGTAGGCCTTATTCGCTGGTTTGAACGAACCTAATCAGTATTCTCACGAAGCAGATGTGCCGAGGAAAATAAAGTAACATTTGCTACTGGTACTTTAACTGATGATGCCTTCTCTTGGTGGAATGCACATGCCCAGCCTATGGGGATATAGCAAGCTAATCAAATCACCTGGACTGAGTTAAAAAGGCTTCTGACGAACAAGTACTGTCCTCGAACTGAGATCAAGAAAATGGAAGATGAATTTTATGGTCTAACTGTAAATGGAAGTGATCTCAAGACTTATATTAGAAGATTCCAAGAATTAGCATTCTTATGTCCAAACATGGTGCCAAATTCTGAGAAACTTATGGAAGCTTTCATCGGGGGACTGCCGCAAAGCATTGAAGGTAACGTTACTGCTTCAAAACCTCAGACTCTAGAAGAAGCCACCAACATAGCTCACAGATTAATGGACCAAATAATAAAGCGTAATTCTGTGCAAGAAACCAATGATCACAAACGAAAGTTTGATGATAGAAGGAACACCACCAATAACAACAACTATTCCAATAATCGTGACAAAGACAACTACCCCAATGATCGCAACAACAATAACCACTCCAACAATCACATTAACAAAAATAACTACCCAAATAACCGTAACAATAACAACCGCAACAATTATCACCATCAGCAGCAAAATGGAAGGCAGGAAATCTTTAAGGCTAATGGAAACCGTGGATATAATGGACCTCATCCCCTTTGTAGGAAGTGTACTCTGCATCACACAGGACCGTGCACTGTTAGGTGTCAGAATTGCCACAAAGTAGGCCATCAGACTAGAAACTGTAGGAGCTAAGAACATCTATTTTCCAACATCACTCTATCTCTCAACTAAATCTCGAGACATGTAACATAAGTATCAACTCTTTTTCATATGTAAAGTTCATATGTAAAGTTATCCATGAAATAATAAAGTGATGATTCCGTTACATCTTGTTATCTGATGATATCAAAACTCGACATTATTTGTCAATTCCATCGATTCTATTATGTTCAAACTCTGAATACTTTCCTCATACCTTTGCAACATAAATTATCATCCTCGATTATATGGGCGTCAGTACAATCAACATCTCAATATTATCTAACCATTCATGATCATATCATTTTCTACACATTATCATATCGTGTTTTTATGCTTAGGTAAGACGATTTATGATCATCTTATTGAAATGAATTAGGTTACTTCTTCATTTGAATAAGGAAATTATAAATCTCTGAACTATGAATTTATAAATTCTCAGTTACAAGGAGTTGGACGCTTCTTTTTGTAAGTGACTAATTATAAATAAGTAGGCTTAAGTATATAACATATGTACAAACAAGTTTCTTTCAATCCGTTTGTACAAATACTTTCCTTTTCTTCACTTAAACATTATCATTATTACCTTCATCATCCATTCATTCCAAAAATCTATATCTCACATGATTAGCAACACTCTTACAAATTCATAATCATTCCTTAACATCACTCATTCCATGATCTTCGTATACTAAAATTCTCTGTTATATTCTGCAACGTAATAACAAGGAAACACACAAGAATCTATACAATGTCAAATGATTTCAATACCACTAGGTATGAAAATTTTGACAAAGACTTGTGATAGCATTCTTATTTGATGTTGACTTTTAAAGGTTAATGAATAACGATTCCTTACGATCTGAGTAGCGCAACGTATTCCATCCACCCAGATTCTACCAGAATCTAGAGAAATTCTATTGACTGTCACCAAGAGGTATGATCTTGAAAATAAGTAGACGTGTGAAAGGAGGTAATTATAATTATGGTGTACAACATAATTATAAATACATCACACACGTGAACTTGTGACCTTGATTAACCTAAATTCATACCCAGTACCTATCTCTAAACAATACCACTACAACTTTCAACTAAATCTCGGGACGAGATTTCTGTAAGGGGTGGAGACTATAACAACCTAAGAATTTTCATCAAATGCAAAACCTATTTTACTATGATCACAATTGTACGGGGAAATTTTTCGCTTTATTACATTACTTGCATTGTCAATATCTCAGTATACAATGTAACTTGCATAACTAAAGTAGACGAGCTCACGCAACCTACCTATGGCAATCCTGTCTTCATATATGTCAAGCAAATATCATAAAATGTCAAGTCAATATCTTAATATGCTTATTACAAAGTACATTATTTCTATAATGTACCATTTGCAACGTTATATCAAAACGGGCTTTAAACCGTTATCGTATACCTCTAAACCCTAATTTCATGAAGGGTTAATATCTAAAGTGAATATACAAGCTACTAAAGCATATGTACAAGTAATATAACATCTCATTTGAAATATAAACTCCCTCTAAGTCAAGTACAAGTCTTATAAAGCACAATGTACAAATCATGAAGCATGAACTCCAAAATAGCCGTTTTACCTCTGTTTTCATTCTAATTTCTTCACCATCACTTATGTACAAGCTACTACACTCAATATACAATGTGTAAACCCTAATTATTCTATTCATAAACTTTCATACACATTTTTACTCTTAAAACCCTAATACAAAAGTCAGAAACCCTAACCCGAGCTAAATACTACACTATGACCCGTTTCTTCGTTTTTATCCATTGTAAACCTAAACCAACTCTCAAATAAGTTTTAATAACTTAATTTATAACATTATCAATCATTTTCAAACATCATTCCATCATCATTTCATCATTCTACTTCAATTACACAAGAAATAAATCCGAGAAACCCTAAATGAGCCCTAAATGATCATTCAACCCGTTTTCTCGTTTCTAACCAATTCATTCTCAAATAAGCAACCAAGAGTCATTGTAAACTCATAAAATGAATTTACAAACCATTATCCATCATTATCCATCATTACTTTGACAATGTACAAGATTTACAAAGCTAGAAAACCCTAAAAGTCTTATACGAACCCTAATTCCAACCCACGGCTTATTATTCCATTTCATCCCATTTTAACTTAAAACAACTATCAAATATCATTAATAATTCATATTACATTGCTCAAGATCAGTATTCTATCACCCTTGATCATTTACACACGAAATACAAGCCAAGAAAGCCAAAGAAACCCTAAACGAGCCCTAGTTGGACCCGTGACCCCATTTCTTCATTTTAAACCCGTTTTAACCCAAACCAATTGCTAATCTTTGTTAATAATCCCTAATACAGACCTTGAGCACCTATTTTCGCCATTTATAATCACTACACATGAAATGTAACCAAGAAAAACTTGTGAAAACCATGCCGAGTCCAAAACAGACCCGCACCCCATTTTTGGCTTCTTTAACCCATTTTAACCCTAACCATGTGCAAGGAACTTGCATAAACTCCTTCTAGACACCTTGTAGCAGCTCACCCAGCTGCTTAGACCTTTCCATGGCCAAGAAAGAGGCCACATGACCTCTCTTTTATCCAATAGCAGCCGTGGCAGCCCCATGTGATTCCAACACTTCAATCTAAGTTTTCTAGGCTTCCACATCTGAGTTTATAGTTGTACAACATCTTCACCTAGTCCCACCATGTGTCAAGAGGCAGAGTAAGCCTTTGCTTACCTCTCCCATGAATCCCAATGACTATAAATAAAGCCCTTGGTAGCTCTTTAGAACTCGCACCACCCATCTCCTCTCTCAAACCCATAAGGCAGCAATCCTTTGCTCCCATATGATCCTAGGATCATTAAAGAAGGTCGAGAAGTGAAGCCCTAAAGAAATTGAAGCCTCAGAGTGAAGATACAAGGCGTACGAGTGGAAATACAACCAGAATCGACCCATTTCCACCATTTTTGATCCTTGAAGCTCAAACCCAGGTTTTTGAATGTGTCTACAATCTGCTACATTAACACCCCTATAAATGTTCATATGATCCTAAATATACTCTTGTTAAAGTTTCATAACTCAATTCATGCTCATTTTCCATTTTGATCCAAAACCATACACCCGAAACCCTAATTTTGCGTTTTTCTTAAAACTAATGGTTATAAAGGGTAAATATTGTATAGATCTATCCTAGCATGCTTAAATAATGTTAAAATAACACTTTAATAATTGAATTAATGAAGGAAATTAGAACTATTAAAACCCGCGCGTTTACGTTTTGAAAAACCCTAATTGACCCTTTTTAACCTTCCCTATCTTAACGAATCGTTATTTTAAGTTTGTGTTGGCAATCAAAACTTCATATTTTAGTTTTATTATAAGTTTTATATTGTTTTTTTCTTAAAAAATGACTATTGTTAATGTTAAACTAAGCTTGGCATGGCAAATTTGGACATGTTTTGGATAATTATAGATCCATGGCAAGGGGTAATATATCGTAACTTTCTTAAATTAATAACTAGAAGGGCTGAATATGTCATTTTATCAAAGTTATAACTATAGGGGTCTATTATGTCACTTTTCAAAGTACAAGGTTTACTTGGTATATCTTTTAAAGTTGAAGGACCAAAGTCGTAAAAGTGCAAACTCCAAGGACCTATTTGCAATTTTTCAAACCCTAGGGTCTAAAATGTAACATTTTGAAAAAGTATAAAATCATGCTCAAAACATTATCCAACATAACTTTAATTAACGCTTCTCGTGCTTAACATTTCCAGATATTGAATAAAACGCTTAAAACCGATCATCCAGAAGCTATATTGTACCACAATACTAGGGAGCTTCATATTAAGAGGTTTCATCTTTATCACAATACTAGGGAGCTTCATATTAAGGAGTTTCATCTTGGTATTACGTTCTGACTGAGTTGTTGGGTTTACGATTTAAAGTGCCCTAGCTCCTCAAACGTTTACTGAATGACTTCTGAATTATGATGGCCCGAACAGTGATACAATAATTCCAAACTCTTCAATCAAACTCATAACTCTTAAAACTAAAGTTCTAGAGTACAATCTTCCTAAGACTCAACATATTTACTCAGGTTGCGTGACGTGGCTGTTTACTATCATTTTCTATATCAACCTTCCCTGTTAAGATTGTGATAAGGTCGTCAGCTTTCATTTTGGAATATTTATTACATCTACATATCAGGTGAGTTCATAGCCTCGCTTTTCAATCTTTTGAATGTTTTATAAACCCGCGAGGGGGATACATGCTTGTTACAAACTCTTTTACATACTCGTTTATCTTATAACAATGTGATTACTTTTCAAAGGCTTAATGAATTCACAACCCCATATTTCAATCTTTTGAATACTTTATAATCCTGTGATACCTACTATAAACCATGAATGCAAGTGTTTTCTAAACTATATGCTATCCTGATATATTATTGCCTAAGTACATGAAAATATCTATTTGGGTAGTATCTCCCAATATTTCTTTAATGTCTCTTTGGGTAATATCTCCCAATATTTCTTTAATATCTCTTTGGGTAATATCTCCCAATGTCTCTTTGGGTAGTATCTCCCAATATCTCTTTAATATCTCTTTATCTCTTTATGTGATTCATGAGTTTAGGGTGATAATACTGTTCACTATGACAATAATGTTCTTTATAACAATTATTCCTGTAATACCAACATTTCCAATTATGATAAACTATTACATTTCAAACCTATGAATTTCACTCAACCTTTGTGTTGACTTTTTAGCATGTTTATCTCAGGTAATTGAGCAAGTTGCGGCACGGAGTGGCATGGACTCGAAGATGGCTAAAACTTGTTATCATTCACATTGTATGTAACTAGATTTTGGGACCTGCCTTTGTAAAACTCTGATTTGAAATGAATGATAACGTATCTTTTGAACAAACGTCTCTTTTGGGTCGTTTTCTATGATTATGATTGTTGTTTCCATGAAGTAATACCCCAGATTAGCTTCCGCTGCTATATTATAAAAATGGGGGTGTTACAGATTGGTATCAGCGCCATGGTTATAGAGAACAAGGTCAAAACCTTAACTATAACCACATTTCTTTTTCAGCCATCAAAGTCCTCCGTGCCACTACATTCCGGAACAAGTATGTAAAGATACATATCTATTATACTATTATATAAATAACTTATGTTATTTACAAATTAGGTTGTTATTAGAACGATGTCTTCTCCCAATCGCTCTACTTCCGATATTGAGGATGCTTTTTCCTCTATGAATATTCTTAACTATACTTCGGTCTCATCAGATTATTTCCCAGCTTCATCAGGAAGCAGTTCTTTTAACTCTTCGGAAAACTCTACAGATAATATGATCCCACCAGTATTCTCATCTTTCTACAATAATCCTTGTTTGAAGGACGTACAAGCATTTTATGCTAAGGAATCACCTATTTCATCACCAGATCCTATTACTTCACCAGCTATTTTGACTCCATCTCCGGTATTACCACCATCACTACTATTTGATCCTCGATATTTCTTTGTTCCTGAAGAACTATTACCACCTAAGAAGCGAATCTGTTTCCCATTTTCTTCCTCAACTACGTTATCTAATTCATCCCGGAATCAAACCTGTGATTTGGTATCACCATCTTTCTCGGTTTATACTTCTACCCCACCTCAAGTATTTGAAATAGGAAAATATTCAGATAAGAGGTATCTGAAACATCATGAGAAACAAGTCAAAGATATCTTGAATTATTTAGATAAACTCCATCTTCACCGCATTGAGAAAATGGAAGAAAGACGTATTAATGGTAACGAACTAAAGACCAAACTCAAGAAAATCCGTACTCAGATTATCAAACTTCAAAAGAAACAGTTAGGGCAAAAGGATAAGATTGCCTTTGCTCACTACAGAATTTCCGATCTTGAACGAATCATTGAGAAAATCCAAGCTCGACACCAAACAGATCAGGAGGATCTTTAGGATGTCATCTACCGGCTCAGAATCAACAAACTCTTAGAATAGTTATAGCTTTATCCTAGCCATGGGATGTGTGGTATAAATAAAAACGCTTGTCAAATCTTGACTATGTACAGTAAGAAGGCAAGTTATTTATAAAGGCAATCCCGTTTCGTACCCCCCCAAGGGGGGGGGGTTCCCCCTTATTGTTTCCAATTTATCGCTCTTTCATCATCATTTCCACCAATTACATCATTATCTCCGTCTTCATGAATCATACCATAACCCCTAAGTGCTTAAAATTCAAAAATAAGCATTTCTCTTTAAGCATTTTAAACATCACATTTTCTTTAACATTAACCGCTATCTAACTTGGATGTCTTCTTACTACATGTTCTCTTATGTTGATAGAATGCCTCCAAAAAGGACTCAACATCTGAAACACCAGCCATAACTTTAGCGTCATCCGTCCCCCCCCCTTCCCCCAGCAACTAATTAATGATGGATTTCCTCAGCTCCGAAAGCACAAGCTGCATTAATGGCAAGTGCTAGTAATCCCAATAAGAACACCGGGACAAGCGGAACTCCAATAGCAAGAAAAGGAATCAACAATCACAAAAGAAAGTTTGAAGATAGAGGAAACACCACCAACAACAACAACTATCCCAATAACAACAACTATTCCAATAATCATGACAAAGACAACTACCCCAATGATCGCAACAATAATAACCACTCCAACAATCACATTAACAAAAATAACTACCCAGATAACCGTAACAATAACAACCGCAACAATGATCACCATCCGCAGCAAAATGGAAGACAGGAAATCTTCAAGGCTAATGGAAACCGTGGATATAATGGACCTCATCCCCTTTGTAGGAAATGTACTCTACATCACACAGGATCGTGCACCGTCAGGTGTCAGAATTGCCACAAAGTAGGCCATCAGACTAGAAACTGTAGGAACTAAGAACTTTTGTTTCCAAACATCACTCTATCTCTCAACCAAATCTCGAGACATGTAACATAAGTATCAACTCTTTTAGAGTTTCATATGTAAAGCTATCCATGAAATAATAAAGTGATGATTCCGTTACATCTTGTTATCTGATGATATCAAAACTCGTCACATTCTATCATGTTCAACTCAGAATACTCTCCTCATACCTTTGAAAACATAAATTATCATCTCGATAATATGCATATTACAATCAACATCTCAATATTAATGCTAACCATTCATGATTATACTCATTTCTACACATTACACAAATCATGTTTTTTTATGCTTATGTAAGACGCTTTAATGATTATCGTATTGAAATGAATTAATCCTTCTTCATTTGAATAAGGACAATTATTAATCTCTGAAGCTATGAATTTATACAATTCTTAGTTACAAGAGTTGAGGCTTCTTTTTGTAAAGTGACTAAGTTATAAATACTAGGCTTAAGTATATAACATATGTACCAACAAGTTTCTTAAATCCGTTTGTATAAACAATCCTGAATCATTATCATTATTCTCTTCATTTTCATTATTACCTTCATTTCAATAAATCGTATCTTCACATGATTAGAAACACTCTCAAATTCATAATCATTCCTTGACATCACTCATTCCATGATCTCTGTATTCTAAAAAATTTATATATTCTGTAACGTAATAACAAGGAAACACACAAGAATCTATACAATGTCAAATGATTTCAATACCACTAGGTATAAAATTTTGACAAAGACTTGTGATAGCATTCTTATTCGATGTTGACTTTTAAAGGTTAACGAATAACAATTCTTTACGATTAGAGAGGCATAGCAAAAGTAGACCATAACCCACAGGTTCCGTAAATCGAAGTATTTTATCCACCCAGGTTCTATCAGGATCTGAAGAAATTCTATTGGCTATCATCAAGAGGTGTAGTCTTGAAAATAAGTAGACGTGTGAAAGGAGGTAATTATAATTATGGTGTACAACATAATTATAAATGCATCACACACGTGAACTTGTGACCTTGATTAACCTAAATTCATACCCAGTACCTATCTCTAAACAATACCACTACAACTTTCAACTAAATCTCGGGATGAGATTTCTGTAAGGGGTGGAGACTATAACAACCCAAGAATTTTCATCAAATGCAAAACCTATTTTACTATTATCACAATTGTACGGGGAAATTTTTCGCTTTATTACATTACTTATATATCTCAGTATGTCATAACTAAAGTAGACGAGCTCACGCAACCTATCTATGACAATCCTATCTTCATATATGTCAAGCAATCATCATAATATATCAAGTCAATATCATAATATCATTTTTACAAAGTACATTATTCCTATAATGTACCATTCGCAACGTTATATCAAAACGGGCTTTAAACCGTTATCGGATGCCTCTAAACCCTAATTCCATGAAGGATTAACATCTAAAGTGAATGCACAAGCTACTAAAGCATATGTACAAGCAATATAACATCTCATTTTAAATATAAAATCTCTTCAAGTCAAAGTACAAGTCTCTAAAAGTTCAATGTACAAGTCATTAAGCATGATCTCCAAAATAGCCGTTTTACCTCCATTTTCATTCTAATTTCTTCACCATCACTTGTGGGCAAGCTACTACACTCAATATACAATGTGTAAACCCTAATTATTCTATTCATAAACTTTCATACATCTTTTTACACTCAAAACCCTAATTCAAAACCCTAAACCCTAAAACCGAGCTAGTTTCTAAACCATGACTCGTTTCTTCGTTTTTATCCATTGTAAACCTAAACCAATACTTAAATAAGTTATAAAATTGATAAACCTAAATTACCATATTCTCAATCATAATCCATTATCATTTCATCATTCCCTACTTCAATGTCAGAAAAAAAAAAAAAAAACAAAAATCTAAGCTAGAAAACCCTAATAAATCCAATATAAACCCAAATCTAACCCACGCTTAATTTATTTCAATTTTGACCCATTTTAACTAAAACCAACAATCAAACATCATTGATAACCCTTTATATAAGTCCAATGATCAGTATTCCATTATTCCCAATCAATAATATTAGAATTATAAGCAAAGAAAGTCAAGAAAACCCTAAACCGTACCAAATGGAACCCGTGACCTCATATTCACCATTTGACCCGTTTTAACCCAAACAATTTCAAATTTACATTTATAAACCCTTAATACAAACCTTGAGAACGATATTTTATCATTCCTTGATCAATGTGCACGAAAATATAAGCCAAGAAACCAAATTCGAACCCTAGAAGACCCAAATGAACCCGCAACCCATTCTTTTGCATTTTCACCCATTTTAAAGGATTCCTTTGCAAAATAACTTACCCACATGCATCCTAAGTTTCTTACTCAGCTACTACAACAAATATCTTCATTTGTTTTTTATTAAAAAGCTTCACATGTGCTCTTGTTCTTTCTTTTCAAGTCGTGGCACCACAAGGACTCCAACACCACTTCAATCTAGTTCCTAGCCTTAAAAAATCACCATATAGCCTCCTCCAAGTCACACCTCTAGACTCTCCATACGTCCAGAACAGATCGAAGTGTTCCCTTAAGTTCTTCCTTGCCTCAACCACTATAAAGATATAACCATAAATTCATTTTTGCTTCATCCCCCATTCTCCCTCTATAACCCTTACATAGAAGAAATCCTTTGCTCTAATAGATCTAAGTGATCTTAATAAGGCTCAAGTTCAGAAAGGAAAGCAAAAGAAACCAAGAAACGAAGCCCGGGAGTCGTTATTCTAGGCGTACGAAGCCGAAAGTCCCGATTCTGACCCGTTTCCAAGCCATAAGCTCAAGACCAGGTTCTCTAAACTTATGATCTATTTTTATAACGTCATAATGTTTCAATAGATTCTAGCTCAAATCATTATATAAAGATTTGAACCAAAAACCATATGTGTTAAACTTTTTTGATCCAAAACCGTACACCCGAAACCCTAATTTCATGTTTTTACTTAAACTATGAGCTAAACTTGTAAACTATTGTTATAATCTATCCTAATAAGCTTATATAATGTTAAAATAAGTGCTTTGATAAGTCATGAAAGAATTTAATCTTAAAACCCGCGCGTTTTCATTTTAAAACCTAATTTGACCCGTTTTACTTCCTAGCTTAACGAATCGTTAAATTAAACTTGTGTTATGTTAAAACTTCATATTTAGTTTATTATAACTATATAAAGTCTATTTGGAAATGTTAAAATAAGATTTCATGGCAATTTGGATATGTTTTGTAATTATAATCCATGCAAGGGGTATATATCGTAACTTTAGAAACTTATAACTAAAAGGACTAAAAGTGTCATTTTATCAAAGTTATAACTATAGGGGTCTATTATGTCACTTTTCAAAGTCCAAGGTTACTTGCATATCTTTTAAAGTGAGGAACAAAAGTCCGTAAAAGTGCAAACGCCAATGCCTAACTGCAATTTTCCAAACCCAGGGTCTAAAATGTAACATTTTTGAAAAGTGTAAAATCAGTATTTAAAACTACTAGACAACTTTTAATTAACGCTTCTCGTGCTTAACATTTCCAGATATATATAAAACGCTTAAAACCGATTATATCGTATCACAATACTAGGGGACTCATATTCAGAGGTTTTCATCTATGGTATTACGTTTCTGACTGAGTTGTTGGGTTTACGATTTAAAGTGCCCTAGCTCCTCAAACTTTACTGAATGACTTCTGAATTTATGAAGTGCCAACAGTGATACAATAATTCCAAACTCCTTATCAACTCAGAACTCTTAAACCAAAAGTTCTAAGTATAATCTTCCTAAACTTGACATTCTACCTCTAGGTTGTGTGACGTGGCTATTAAGATATCAGTTACTATGTCAACATTCCCCGGTTA
This sequence comes from Tanacetum coccineum, assembly GCA_026074375.1. Classification (NCBI taxonomy): domain Eukaryota; kingdom Viridiplantae; phylum Streptophyta; class Magnoliopsida; order Asterales; family Asteraceae; genus Tanacetum; species Tanacetum coccineum. Next base: position 21,584 of record BQNB010033638.1, on the reverse strand, counting down.
AGATTGTGATAAGGTCGTCAGCTTTCATCTGGATATATTTATTGCAACTACCTATCAGGTGAAGTTCATAACCTCGCCTTTACTTATTTACATGTTTTATAAACCCGCGAGGGGGATACATGCTTATTACAAACTTCTTTTTGCATACTCATTTATCTTATAACAATGTGATTACTTTTCAAAGACTTAAATGAATTCATAATCTCACATATCTTATAAACCCGTGACACCCACTATAAAATCATGAATGCAGGTGTTTTGCTAAACTGTATGCTATTCTGATATATTATTGCTTAAGTACATGGAAATATCTCTTTGGGTAATATCTCCCAATATCTCTTTAATATCTCTTTGGGTAAGATCTCCCAGTATCTCTTTGGGTAATATCTCCCAATATCTCTTTGGGTAGTATCTCCCAATATCTCTTTGGGTAGTATCTCCCAATATCTCTTTAATATCTCTTTATCTCTTTATGTGATTCATGAGTTTAGGGTGATAATATTGTTCACTATGACAATAATGTTCTTCATAACAATTATTCCTGCAATACCAACATTTCTAATTATGATAAACTATTACATTTCAAACCTATGAATTTCACTCAACCTTTGTGTTGACCCTTTTTAGCATGTTTATCTAAGGTAATTAAGCAAGTTGCGGTACGGAGTGGCATGGACTCGAAGATGGCTAAAACCTGTTATCATTCACATTGTATGTAACTAAATTTTTAGACCTGCCTTTGTAAAACTCTGATTTGAAATTAATGATAACGTATCTTTTGAAAAAACGTCTCTTTTGGGTCGTTTTCTATGATTATGATTGTTGTTTCCATGAAGTAATACCCCAGATTAGCTTCCGTTGCTATATTGTAAAAATGGGGGTGTTACAATATTTGATAACATCAAATACTCTATACCTTTTTGTATCAAAATCCCTCGTAAAATTTCCATAATTGTTCAGTTTGTGTTTAAAATATGTACTTAATAACTTTTTATTTCGTTTACATGAACTTATGAACGTTGGAACAGAAAGACACAAGAATTAGACAAATAAAGTGAATGTAGCAATGATTCCAAGACATAACTACGGCGTAGTTGCCACACTTAACTATGTCGTAGTTCAAACGAAGACCAAACACGGTTAATGGTCTTGATTCTCGTTTTGCAACTCTTGCTGAAATCATTCGTCACCGTGAACCCCTCCCCACGTTTGAAACGATATGCAACATGCTCCTCTTGAAGGAATCATTGTTTAATGATGATTCCACTTCTACCACCTTTGAAAGTAGCTCTTTGTCTCCAACCATTCTCATGGCATCCTCTTCATCCAACACCAAAGGTAACACAAACACTCAATCCAAATCTCAAAACCTCCCTCAATTATGTAATCATTTTTCTAGAGGAACATGCAAATTCGGGGACTTGTGTAAGTTTATACATGATCATCGGAATATGGAGGGTTTAAATTGTTGGGATTAAAAGGCTTCATGATGATCTTGAAGTTATTGCTGCTAAGGTTTGTGTTACTGCTGCTAAGTAAAACTTAGTGTTGTTCAATAATCTTAATGCAAAATATGCTAAGTAGTTAGTACTGCTAGTTCATAGTTACTACTGCTAGTGTAACTTAATACTGCTAGTGTATATTAGTACTACTAGTTACTACTGCTAGTATATGTTAGTACTACTAGTGTAAAGTTAGTACTGGTGGTGAAGATTGAAGAAAATATTCTAAGTAGTTACTACTGCTTGTACACAGTTAGTGCTGCTGGTGTATAAGTTACTACTGCTGGTGCTAAGTTAATGCTGCTAGTACAAAAGTTACAACTGCTCAAAGATTAAGACTGCTGAAAGAGTTTCTATTGTCAAAAGAGAATGGATAAAGACAGAAGAAAGGATAAAAATTGATTGGAGATCAAGATTACTTACGTGATAAGTATGAGTTATTTATAGAATAGATCATAGTGAATATTCTAAGTTTTAGGAATATATTGTAAATCGACTAGGACTCCTTGGTGTATAAAAGGAGGTCTTAGGGCATAGAGTTTTATGTATCTTAGTCGTATAATTCATAGCTTCAAGGTTTTGTAACCCTAATACTAGAAGAGTATTTATATTATTTGTAATAATAATATTAGAGCTTTTATTGTTGAAATTATATTGTTTTGTGTTACTGAAGAATTCTTCTTATATTAAAGATTAGATTCCGCATAATCTTTAGTATTATCAAACAAAGTTTCTTAAACTAAGTTGTGTTAGATTTATCTAGCATAACTAAACCTTAAACAAGCTTAAGAAATTCGATCATTAGAAGTTAACTGGGATCAACAACTTGTTGCTTTGAGAAACCTTGCTAAGAAGAAAATGCTTTTACATTCAAGGTCTGTTTGTTACAAAGAGATGGATCAAGACTCAGCACATATGGTGGCTGCATCAAAAGTGCCTATGCTCAAGCCAGGTGAGTATGAGCTTTGGAGGATGAGGATAGAACAGTACATCCAGATGATTGATTATTCTCTATGTGAAGTCATAGAGAATGGTAATGCACCTCCAATAACAAAAGTTGTTGAAGACATTGAGACTATAATTTCTCCTACAACTGCTGAAGAAAAGGCATAAAGAAGGTTAGAGTTGAAGGCAATAAGCACTTTATTGATGGGCATCCATATTGAACATCAATTGAAGTTTAACTCCATCAAAGATGCCAAGTCATTGCTATAGGCCGTTGAGAAGAGGTTAAGAGAGAATGCTGCTACTAAAAAGACTTAGAGGAATCTTCTAAAGCAGCAGTAATAAAATTTTACTGTATCTACCTCAGAGGTGTTAGATCAAACCTTTAATAGGCTTCAAAAGCTTATCAGTCAATTGGAGATTCATGGTAAAAGTATCTCACAAGAAGATGTTAATCAAAAGTTCTTAAGAAGTCTGTCACCAGAATGGAACACACATACCATTGTGTGGAGGAACAAGCCTGAGATAGATACATTAAGCTTAGATGATCTTTACAACAACCTGAAGATCTATGAACCAGAGGTCAAAGGGACATCAAGCTCAAGCACAAACACACAAAATGTAGCCTTTGTGTCCTCAAACAGCACCAGTGTTGGATCGGTTTACTGAATAGATCTTAACCTTCAGCTTGCAAAGAGTTTGCTCATATAGATAATTCTAAAGCAACAATAATGAAACACTGAGTAAACACTATTGATTATGCGGAATCTAATCAATAATGCTAAGAAGAACAATATTGAATATCACAAAAGAACGTTTATATTAAACCTTTAATCTGCCTAGGTTACAGATTACAAGCTATGATTACTATTTGATCTCTATGATCTGTGTAGAACTATATCTACTAACTATGCCTAGGTTTTTTATAAGACTAAGGAAACCCTAATGGGCTTTTAACAAAACGCGTATATAGATCAGGAATACCTTTCCTAAGTTATCTCATGCATATCTCATTATACATAAACGGTACTAACTATTTTATACTAACGGTACTAACTATCTGATCAGTACTAACTATTTTGTACTATCAGTACAAATTACAAGTAGCGGTACTAACTAATATAACTAACGGTACTAAGTCAGGAATGCATAATTCTCAACAATCCTCCCCTAAACATGATTGTTTAACTTGTTTAACTTCATGTTTCTTCAGTTTACTCTTCTTAAACTCTTGGAGGATGTATCTAAACATTCTGTCAAATCTTGATCTTGATCTTTGATAATTTTGACATCTTCAGTTATCCATCTTTATCAGCAACATGTCTTCTCAGCAACACAGCAACATCCAACTAAGTTGGCTTTGTAGTTTTTGGCAAACTACCAGCCATTAACGGATTTGATATTCCTTTACCAGTAGCCGTTTGCTCTGGGATAGCCAATTCTTCATTGTAAACAACAAGGTGAATTGATTACCTTGTAGTTTTGAGTAAACTACCAACTATCAACGGATTTGACTTGTCTTTACCAAAAGCCGTTTGCTTTTGGACTAGTCAATGCTTCATTGCCATAACATGGTGCACTGATAACCATATAGTTTTTAGCAAACTATCAGCTATCAACAGATTTGATTAGTCTTTACCAGGAACTGTTTGATCCTGGACTAGCCAATTCTTTACTGTGAAGCAAGGTGAATTGAGAACCCTACAATTTTTGGTAAATTGTCAACCATAAACGGATTTGAGAAGTCTTTACCACAAGCCGTTTGCTTATGGACTAGCCAGTTCTTATGCCTGTTAAGCATGGTGAACTGATGACCATTTGTTGTGTGGTGGTTAGCCAACACCCAAACCCTTCTCATTTCCATTCTCAACATTACTCCTCATTAAGCTGTTGCTTAATGAATCTTACCAATTGTAGTGCAGCAGTACTTTCCTCTTCAACCTCCAATCCCAAATCAAGCATTTGTTGCAATAATTCCTTGGAGAGAGGGTACCTTCTTTTAACTAGCATGTAGATGAATGTCCCATCCTTAAGCTCTAGTATGCAAACTCCACAAGCTTCATACAATCTCCATCTGACAATCTCCTATTCTTGTTGATTGTTTCAAAAATCACCTTGATCATTTTCTTCTGTTGAGGATTCCATCATAATCTTCAAATCTCTCCAAAGAATCAACTCAATATCTTCTGGTGTGATTTTTGAGTACTGCTTCATCACCAAGTCATATAAATGAAACAAGTCCTATCTATAAAAAATATGTAGTACCTTCATTAGATAGTTAAATGCCCTGAAGTGCCCATTAACTCTGTAGACAACAAGGTAATTCCTATCTGGTGATGAAATCTTGTGCAACCTAGCAATAAAAGATTTTATCTCCATAATTTCACTATCTATGGTACTATCAAATGTAACAATCCTTAGACATTTTATGTGTTCATCATCACTATCATCATCTGGCTGTGGTCTTGGCCTTTTCCTAGCAATCATCTTCACATGACCACTCTTTCTTTTCTTTGTACCTTGCTCTGTCACTTCTTGTTCAGCAGGCACCTTTACTGTATCTTCTTTCCTTGGAGTTTCTTTGATAACCCTCTTCTTTTTAAGGTCTTTATTCAACTCTATAATCTGTCTCTCATCCTCAACAGATCTAAAGTAACAAAGTTCTGATCTTGCCTCTTTAATCTTTCATATAAAACCTGTATTTCTTCAAAGGTTTTGGTCTTCAAATCAGAATGCTTTTTTCCACTAACATGCTTCAAATAGGTCATCATTTGGTTTCTCATCTGATTTCTTATAGGTGGTTTATTTCTGATAGCTTCAGACCTTTGTTGAGCAAGAAATTTCCTTTGTGAAACAATGGTATCATGAAGAAATTTTGCTCTTTGTTCAATGGTAAACTTCTCTCTTTCTTCCTTTTAAAGCTCCTCAGCAAGAATCTTGTCTGCATTTATTCTTGCATGTATGAAATCATACTCATTAGTGAGAGCAACCTTAGTAGCTTCTTCTTTAGCTAACCTTTTCTTTTCCTCTTCAGTTTCCCATTCTTCTTGAACCTTTCTGGCCACCTCTTCATCCTTAGCAAGCATTTTAAACTTCTTTTCAGCTTCAGTGATATCATCTGATTCAGTATCAGATTCACCTTCTTCATCAATCATCTTTTTGCCTTTATCTTTTGGATCAATCTTAGGAAAAGGCTTCAATGTTAACACAGATCTTGTTGAAGTAGGCCTTGGTCTCTCAGTATCTTCAACATTCCTAATCTCTACTCCTTTATCCTTTTCCTTCTGTTTATTCTGACTCATTGTGATAAGAACTTGTGCAATGGTCTCATCATCACCAAATATTGTTGGAGTAGGTGTTGAAGTTGTTGTTGGAGCTGTTTGAGTAGCACTTTTCCCTTCATTGTGATCAGCAATACCTTCACCTTGTCTATCGGTACTAACTTTTGTACTGTCGGTACCTCCATCTTGCTTGTCAGTACCTTCATTTCTCTTGTTGGTACCTTCATTTGGCTTGACAGTACTAACAGGAGCTTCAGTACTTACTTCCTTATCTGCACTTTCCTTCTCTTCAAGCACCACAGAGCTTGTCCTCCCCCCATCTTGAGCATCCTTAGTCTCTATATAGTCCATTGCATCATCATCAAGATCATCAAAAGCTGGATCTTTATACATAGATGGTTCACCCTTGGAAGATTTGACAGATTTCCTCCCCTATTTGGATACATACTCCATTTGTACCCTCTTTTTCTTTAGAGAAGTCTTCCTTGTCAATCTTGTCTTCAGTGCAACACTCTTCATCCAGGCTTTGTGATGTGTGATAAGTGGTTTGACTCCTTTCTTTAGCTTTTTGACCTGAGCCTTCAAAGCTTTAATTTCTTTAGCCTGAGCTGAGACCTGTGTACACAAAGAGATACAAAGATCATACACACTTTAGAGTGTCAGGCTATCCTCATTCCCGGATAGGGATCTATCACTGGATGACTGACCTCCATGATTCCCACCAGAACCCCCTAGATTGGAATCATGAATAGCTATGGAAGGAGAAGGTATAGGAGAAGGGCCAGTCTGTACTGAGGTTGGTCTTTACTTAGGTTAGTATGAGAGGGTATGGGTTGGGAATCAGATGGTCTTTCTGAAGCCTCACCCTCATCCTTTGTTTGTTGAACCAACATATAATCAAATAAAGGTGTAACCTTCCCTGAAAAGTTCTTACCCTTTTTAACCTTAAATGTCAAGACCTTTTTAGTTAGGGTTAGGACTGGAAAGTGGTCCAAGGGGACAGGTACATCTTTTAACTGATTGCTCAAAAAAATTTGTAAAAATCTTAGATACATTACAAACTTCTTAGTTGCATCCAAGTGTCGTATCATGCTACCAAAAATTAATTTTGAAAAAATGTATTTCTGATTATTGGCTAAACAAATTACTGTTGTGGCAATATTAGTGGGAATTTGATCCCAATAGGTGCTTTTAGAACTAATGCAGTGATTCATGGTATGAAAAAGAAATTTCCATTGGGGTGAAAAGAGAGCTTTATTAAAAGTTAAGGTATTCAGGTCTCCCTCATACCCTATTAGCTGAATATTATCAAATATAGACTGATTATTCAAAGAATCTACCCCCATTAGCATCATCAAAAAGAAGATCACTTCTTATTGATGCCTTTGTGATAGTCACAGGCTTGCCAGCAACTGTGGCATCTAATCCTTTGGTGAGAAGGTCTGCAACATTATAATCAGTGTGAATCTTGATAACTTCTATCAGTCTTTTCTCATAGCAATCTCTTATAAAATGAAATCGAATCTCAATATGCTTAGTCCTGTCCATAATCTGATGAAACTCTGTATTCCCATCCGTCTTTTCCAAATAGGCCACCATATTGTGCTTAGAACAGAATTCCAAACTAGCCATCATTTATTTGATTTTGGTAATCGTCGGTGATGAATAATTAGGGTTTGTCAATTGAAATCAATTAAGAGAGCTAAGAAGGATCAATTGTGTAATTGAGATGGGTATTTATAGTATAGCATCTCCAATGCGAAGACAAACCACACCAAAAATTTACAAATTATAGACCCCTACACATATTGTTCTTTAACGGCTTATAGCGTACAAACTTTGCCTTGTCGGACTGAACTTTAAGCCTGTCGGTACTAACTTTTGTGAACTAAAAATCGAACAAGTTGGACAACAAAAACTCTTTAGTACCATCCATATCTCTCTCTAATGACTCTCTAGAACCCAAATAACTGAATGAAAGACATCACCATTGGCAAAATCTGTCTGCTCACATAACATTTTATACAAACTATACAAAAATTCATCTTGCCTCCCCTCAATATAGCTACAGATTTCAATAATCCAATGCAAACCACCAAAAGGTTAAATCTCGTACATCAAAATCCTTTGTGAGAAGGGTCTTGCAACATTAGAATCTGTGTGAATCTTGATAACCTCTATCAGTCTCTTCTCATAACAATCTCTTATAAAATGGAAACGAATCTCAATATGCTTGGTCCTTGAATGAGCAACAGGATTCTTGATAACACTTATAGTGCTCTCATTATCAATATGGATTTTGGTGTTCATGAAATTGAAACTATAATCTATCATCTGATTTTGTATCTATAATACTTGCCCTAAAAACAGTTATGCAGCAGCAACATATTTTGCCTCAGTAGTAGAATTTGCAACAATAGTCTGCTATCTTGCATATGCCAAGATATCAATCTTCTACCAAAAATTGACATCCACCTGTTGTGATTTTTTTGTACAAGAGCTGTCTCCTCCAAAATCACTAAATTGAGTAAAGTTCTTCAATTTCAAAAGGTGAATCCCTAGAGTACCATAAAAACCTAATTTGGGTTGATGTTTGAGGTACCTGAAAATCCTTTTTACTGCATTTAAGTGTGAGGCTTTTGGAGTGACTTGAAATCTAACACAGGCACAAACAGCAAACATGATGTTTGGCCTTGATGCTATCAAATACATTAGAGAGCCAATCATAGACCTGTAGATATGTACATCTACATCTATACCATCTTCATCCTTGACCAGTGGTTTATTAGACTCAATAGGAGTAGTAGCTGTTCTGATGGATAAAAAATCAAACTTCTTTAAGATGTCAGCTACATACTTATCCTAACTAATAAAGATTCCATCAGGTTGTTGCTTCACTTGAAGTCCCAAAAAGAAAGTGAGTTCACCATGGGAGCTCATTTGGAATCTTTTATGCATACAATCTTCAAACTCTATACACATAGACTTCTTTGTAAAACCAAAAATAATGTCATCCACATACACTTGGACTAACATAATGTCACTCTTTTTCTTCTTGATAAACAATATTTTGTCTATGGTACCTCTTCTGAAACCATTTTCCATCAAAAAAGAAGAAAGTGTCTCATACCAAGCTCTAGGAGCTTGATGTAGACCATAAAGAGCTTTAATCACCTTATAGACTTTGTTTGGATGAGCAGGATCAACAAAGCCTGGAGGTTGATGGACATACACATCCCTATTAATAGTGCCAAAGAGAAATGCATCTTTTAATATTCATTAGTAGACAGTAAATCCCATGTATGATGCAAAGGCTAAAAATAACCTAATTGCCTCAATCTGGCAATAAGTGCAAAAACCTCATCATAATCTATACCTTCCTCCTGTCTAAACCCTTGTGCTATAAGCCATGCTTTGTTTTTCACAACAATACTTCTCTCATCCCTCTTATTCCTGAAGACCCACTTTGTGCCAATTACCTTTGTCCTATATGGCAAATCAACAATTACCAAAACCTTCTGTAGTTTGAACTAAAGCAATTCCTCTTGCATTGCTTTAACCCAACTTTCATCTTGTAAGGCTTGTATGATATAGTCTTTGGTTCTTCTTGAGAGAGAAAACATGCAAACAAACAATTCTGATGATCCTTGTGATTTATTTTATTCTGTATGTGAATGTAACTTACCAAGGATTATTGTGCCGAAGAAGCCTTTTGAATCTTCCCTCTTATTTGAAACAGATGATGTAATCTCCTAGAATTTTGCCCCTTTATGGATGACTTCCCTTATAAATTCTGAGTGTGGGAAAGGACTGACAGCAATGGTGTTATCCATGTTGGTAAAAAATCAATCCACTCAACCAAATCTTCATCATCATCATAAGCTCCATTAAATATTCGATCATTTGGGAGAGTATCAGAAGCATCTTCCAAGTTAAGCATATTTGGATCAATGGGTAAATCAACATTAGGGAGAGTAGATGCATTAATAGGTATTTTTCCTCCAAGATAGACAAATGATGATTCACCAGCATTTGTACCTATGGGAGTACTAGCAGCACTAACATATGGCGTGGTAGCAGTACTAACAGTACTAAGTATGTTAGTACTGGTAGCCTGAGCTACCTTCTTTTGAGATGCAATATTCCTCTTTTCTTTTTCAAAAGCTTGTCTTGTTGCATCATCCAGAGCTTTAGTAAATCACTTCTTGAGCAATCATATTCTCAAGATTATCATGCAAGACTTGACGTATTCATGGCATCTGATGTTGTCCTTCCTTATCAGTAATATCTTCTGAATCTTGTACATCATTGTCTTTAGGAGAACTTTCAGAAGGTTTTTCATGTGCAGCTAGAGCAACATCTTCTACTAGAATCCTTGTTCTATGAGGTTGTAGTGGAAGCAGTATGTATTCCTGAGTAGGTCCTTTATCTTTTCCTGATGAACCTGCAACATAAGAATCTTGTGTACCTGCATCCACATTAACCTGATTTTCTACACTAACAGGAATATAATTCATTGAATTGGTGAGAAAATCAAGATCAAACATCCAATTAGGACCAGTTCCTGTCACATTTGGTTGATCTTTAAGAAAATTGATGTGCAGATTCTCTTCTACCCTTTTGGTTCTTTTGTTGTATACTCTAAAGGCTTTACTAGAGGTAGAGTATTCAAGCAAATAACCTTCATTAGATTTCCCATCAAATTTGCCCAAGGAATCTAAGGTGTTTAAATGGTCCCAAAGAGGGGCACCTAAACGGTGCTCATAAAACTAATACTTAGGTGAGTTACCTATTAATAGATAATAAGTGATCTATTTTGAGGTTTGGTCACTAATACCTCTATTTAGTACATAGCATGCACATATTACTGCCTCTGCCTCAAATGGATAGGTAAAAGTGTAAACTGCTAACATAGTTTCCTAGCTGCCTCAATTAGGGTCCTATTTTTCCTTTCTGCAACACCATTCTACTATGAAGTTCTAGCCATACTAAATTCCCTTTTTATTCCTTTCTTAGCACAGAATTCATTCATAGCATGGTTTTCTTTTAAACTTTTTGTCCTATATATCACACCTAATATTTTTAACATTTGATCCAATTTGGTTTTCTATGCCTATGATAAAATTTACAAAGGATTTCAGATGTTTCATCCTTGTAAGCTAAGAAAAATACACCAACAAATCTGCTAAAATCCTTATCGCACAAGCAGTACTTTCTTGTTAATACATTTCTATAGGAGACAGGATCCCCAAATAAGTCCATATAAGTAATTCTAGGGTTTTCTGATGATTCTTTCTAACTTGGCCTTACAGGAGGCCTTGTGTTGCTTACCCTTCTTGCAGGCAACACAAGTGTGGCCATTCACAAAAACTTTTGAAAGTAAACCTTTAACTAGGTGACCTTTAACAAGTTTATTTATATTTTTGAAATTCACATGACCTAATCTCTTGTTGCCGAAAATTTAGACTCAAATGCTTTGATTTGCACATATAAACACAGTCATAACCTCCAAGGGAACAATGTTCTATTTAAGTCAAGCTGTACAAATCATCCTTTCTAGGTGCTCTAAGTACATACTTGACTTCATCACAAGAAGTTTAAAACTAGGAGACAAGATAAGACATTGCAGACTCAGTAAAAAGGATTACTAATTTTTTTTCTTGTCACACATTTGTGAGATAGAGAAAAGGTTAAACTTAAGTTCATCTATAAAATAAACATCATCAAAGTCTAAATTAGCAGTTTTGATTTTACCTTTACCCGTTATTTTACCTCCTTTGGGATCACTTCCAAAAGCCACAAAGCCTCCATTGAAATCTTCATAGTCTAAAAGATAAGCTTTGTTGCCAGTCATATGGCTAGAGCAACCACTATCCACCACTGCAAGATCCTGTAACAAGATCTCTGGATTGCCCTGCACAAAAAGTAAGAGAAATTAGTATTCTCTTAGCGATCCAAGCCATTACAAACATGGAAATCCATTTTGGGTCAACATACTCACGACCATTCTTGAGCATAATGATCCACGTCTTTTGGACACATGATCCAAGTAATTTCCCTTAGGCATCCGAACCTACCTTGACTTTTTAAGGTCAGTATCCATCTTACCCTTACCAGTATTAACTACTGCCCTTGTCCCAGCAGTAGTCATATTTTGAACCCCAAAAGTTTTAACATCTTGTTTTAAGTTTTTGGTTCTAAAAGCTAGTTTTATGTGGTAAGACCTCTTGATAGGTTGAAATATGTTTTCCCTTGTTCCTTACATTGTCCATTCTTGGGTAAATTGGTCTAATAGCACCACTAGTTTGTGCTATTTTTGGAGAAAATGGTCTAACAGTACTAATAGGCCTAGCAGTACTAACTGGTCTAGCAATACTAACTGGCCTAGCAGTACTAACTTTGTGAACTGCTTTTTTCTCATTTTGCTTAACAGGAGTAATCAAACCTATTCTTGTTAGTACTCATGTTGGGACAAAAGTCTTTCTTAAATGAGGGCATTTCAATTTATTTGAATTTTTTTGGTGATTTACTTTTTTTTTTTTTTTTTTTTTTTTTTTTTTTTTACCCTTTTTGTCATTATCCCAGACTGGTTTGTTTACCCCTTGGACCCAGTATTGACCATATTTTTCAACTTAGGCTCTGACTTCTTTTTGTCATGAAAATTACAATCTTTAATCAAATGATCAGTACTTTTACAAACAAAGCAAGCTTTTATTTTCTTAAAACCAATTCATTGTTTCTGATAAGTTTGATTAATTTTATCAACTCTAGTTCTAACTGTTTGAATCTCATTAGTCTTAAACAAAAGACTAACTGTTTGCAACTTCAACACATCATTCTCACATATGAGTTCTAATCTCATGATAACTTTACTCTGTTTAACTGGTTCATAGATTGTCTTAGGTTTTTTGATATATGCTTCTCATTGTTTACCTACATCTACACTTGTTTTAGTATTAGATCAGTTGACTTTTGACTCAATGTATTTTCTTCTATTGGCATATTCATCTAAACCTGCAAATGATATGTCAGCTCTTGGGGTTAAGAAGTTCCCTGTTATAGGAGGGGGAACAGCATGATACCCATCTACTTTGGAAGACCTATCATTAGCTGGTGTGGACTCTTCATCACTAGATCTGACATAAAAAACACTCAAACTAATCTCACTATCTGTTTCAGAATTGTTACTCATTTCATTCAATTGTGTGCCATATCCTAAACCAGTTTTATCTCTAACACTTATTTGACTGTTGAGTAATTCATCTAGATTCTTGGATGATTCTTCCTATTTTTATATCTTTAATTTTAACTCATCTCTTTCCTTAACAACTTTCTCTAATTCCAGGTGAGTTGTTTAATTTTTAACATTCTCTGGCATTAAGCTTCATAGTTTTGAACAATATTTTTCACCCCAAGCCCAAATTCATTCTTCTTCATAACAAGTATTCCTGGATTCTAGTAACCTAAGGCTAACTCATAACCCGAATTCTAGTCTTGCTCTTCTATGTTTTCTCTTACACTATCATAGATAATTCTTCTTTGAAGAGTTTTAAAAGATTCAAGACATGTGTTTAGAACATTTTGTACCTTATTGTTAGAAGAACTTGATGAGCTTAAAGAAGAGATTGCCATTAAAGCATAGTTGACTGGTTCTATTTCAAAATCATTACTCCAGTCATATCCTCCTAGACCATCTTGAGCCACCAGTGCCTGTGATGAAGATTCATTTGTTGGTGCATTGCTCCCTTCCAATTGTCACATAAATCTTCTCCTTGATTTTTTCCAGCTCTTCATCCCAGCAAAATGCCCTTTTCTGTGACAGTTGTAGCACTTAATTTTTGATTTATCAAGTGAAATAGGTCATTTTTCTTTGAAATCTATGTTTCTTCCTGTCTTCTGAATGAATTTCCTCACTTTGACAGTCAACATAGCCACCTGCCATCTAAGATCCAATTCTTCCAAGTCATCTTCATCAATCTGCTGAAAATCCTCATTTTCAAGTTGAGGACTGGTTGTTGGTTGTGCAAAGAAAGAGCATGCTACATCATGAGCACATGGGGTAGATGAAACTTGATTAGATCCACCAGCAATACTAACCCCAAAATCTTCACTGGCAATACTAACTTCATTAGTACTGCTAGTGTTCTCAGAGGAAAGAAATGATGCCAAGCTCTGATAGCAAAATGAACTTGAAGACCTTTTCATCTCATCTTCGTAAACCCTAAGGTTGTTGTAGAGGTCATCAATATCAATCTCATCAATGTCTGGCTTATTTCTCATGATAGCAATTTGATTCCATGAAGGAGGAAGACTTCTTAGGAACTTTTGGTTTAATCTTCCCTTTGATATGGAGCACCATGAACCTCCAATTGACTTATGAGTTTTTTGGAACCTATCATAAGCCTTGTCCAGACTTTCATTTGATGCAGTAGAAAAATTTTCAAACTGATGTTTTAGAACATTTTTCTGCATCTTCTTGGATTCTTCATTACCTCCAAACCTTGAATTTTATGCTTTTTTTTTTTTTTTTCAAAAGTGATTTAGCATCTGCGAACATTGTGGAAACTTAAAGCAGGTATTTCATTAGGTTATTGCAAAAAGCAAGATGCTCTAAAACCTCATTCCTGTATCCATTTAGCAGCCTAGTATTTTGGCAGTCTTAGGAGCATGAGGAGCAAATGTTTCTCCAGTTGGTGCAGGCTCTTCTTCTAGATCTCCATTGACAATAACATCCCATAGGTTATGGTCTGTGTGACAGATATATTGTCGCATTCTCATGCTCCAAATATCATATTCTCCCTTCCTGATGATAGGGATTTTCATTGCTGTGATAGTGGGTGGAGGAATGATCTTGTTCTGCCAACTTACAATTGATTCTTCTTATTCAGAGTTTTCCACACAAGCTCGAATACACTGTTTGGATCGTTTTACTGAATAGAATCTTAACCTTCATCTTGCAAAGAGTTGCTTCTTTAATAATTCTAAAGCTATAAAAATGAAACACTGAGTAAAACACTATTGATTATGCGGAAATCTAATCAATAATGCAAAGAAGATTCAATATTGAATATCATAAAAGAACTTACTATAATTAAACCTTGAATCTGCTAAGTTACAGAATTACCAGCTATGATTACGATTCGATCTCTATGATCTGTGTATTACTATAAATCTACTAAACTATGCCTTGATTCCTTTTATTTATAGACTAAGGAAACCCTAATAGGCTTTACAAAACGCGTATAAAGATCATGTATATCCTTTCCTAAGATATCTCATGCATATCTCATAAACGGTACTAACTATTTTATACTAACGGTACTAACTATCTGACCAATACTAACTATTTTGTACTGTTAGTACAAATTACAACTAGCGGTACTAACTAATATAACTAATGGTACTTAGTCAGGATTGCATAATTCCCAATAGGAGTTTTAAATGCTTTCAAAACATGTCATTTCTATTTTTCTTTATGACTTGTAATTGCTCTCAGATTGCAACTCGGACCCGAACAACAAAGGAGAGTGTATGCATAAGTGCGCTTATCCTTAGCGTTAGAAGAGAAGTCTTTTAACATTTGGTTTTTCAAAAAGTTAAACATAATTTTTCAAGAATTTCTCACTGACGATTCATAATCTTTCAAAATTGTATGTTCAACACTCCTTCCCTCATAAAGTTTTACAAAACAATTCTTTTACAATTGGTGTCATTATTTAAAATGAGTCAATGTTTGAGGGAGAGTTTTTCCAAAAACAATGTTTTAATGTTGTTGGATACATCATTACATAACAATTCTTATGTATTCAACACATTATAAAGAAGTCTCAATAACAAATCTAGAATAATAATGACTAATCAATAGATTATATGTTATAAGATGATTAAGTGTTTGAGCATAATTTTTCAAGAATTCTTCAATGACAATTTTTAATCTTTCAAAATTATGTGCTCAACAATGCTAACCCTTAATTTTTTATTCATTTTACAACTTGTTATCATTTTTTGGTGTCAACATATATACAATCGAGGGGGAGCAAGTTAATGTTCCATATAATTCATGTTATGTATAATAATATTTTTCCCACAATATTTTCATGACAAATTTTAATCACAAAGTATTTCAAAAACTAAGTGAATTAGTATTTAAAATAAGGGGAAAATATATTTAAAAAATGTGATCGTGAAAATAATAAGTGATCAAATCGACTCAAATTGCTTGATACTCTTCGGAAAAGGTTTTATGGTTACGATCTTATACCCAACAACATCTTAATTCACGATGATTCTGAAGTCATAAAGTGGTTAGGTTAGGCATTAGTCCTATGATCCAACTAGAACCGAAGAGCTACCCAAGGACACTCCATAGGGTCTACCCAAAGACAACTCTATAGTTAAGAAATAGTAGTCCTTATGTAATGATTGGAGATGAATGATATAAGGGAAGAATGCTGACTAAGATTGAGCTAACACTGGAACAATCACAACAAGGTGTTAGTAATGACGTCTTGGTAAGCATTGAAGGGGTTGAAGAATGAAAAAGAAATGTATGGATAAAGGGTGAAAACAAAGAAGCCCTCCTTACACCTTAGGTAGAAACCAGGTCAATACATAATCTATCAGTTTTTACAAAGATAAATTCTGATATTGAAGATGACATCATGGACCCAGTGATGTAATGCACAACCCTCCCCAGTCATTCAGGTTTCTCTCAATAGAAACTTGTCTCATTTATCTCAGAGATACACATGACTTCTATTGACTTTCTCACTCCGAGTTAGTTAATATTAAATAAGTGGCAGTCTGTTCCAGCCTCCGATTACTAAAACCAAAACGCACTACTCGAGTCTAGAGCCAAAAGATCAATAAATAAATCTCATTAGGACACATTCCATAACAAACACTTGTTGAACATCAATAAGTTCACAAGCTGTTAACAAGAGTCCTACGCATTATCCTTGTGATTATGCCAGAACATCTAAGTGATACGTAAGTATTCACAATGAAGATGGAAATCCTGCTTGAGCCAACATCAAACAAGCTCTTGGTAGGTGACTTATGCGATTCTATATGAATCAAACTTGTGTCAACTGGAAAGAAATGATGGTGCGATTCAATGTGAATCAAACTTGTTCCAGTAAATGAATTGATGACTCAATCGGTAAGATAGTAACTAACCGATTCACTCATATCGTGTTGTCTGCTTTGAGACGTTCTGATATTGAGAACAAGCTAGCATGGTGAATCTAATACATCTGTGTTGGAGGATCTTACGCTTAAAGCTGGAAATCCTGTCAAGGAGATTCTTCTAAATTGAATCTACCTGATCACAGGTTGGTCCTCACGAAACTAGAGGTTAATCCAACCAAATCTGGGCGAATGACAAAGCCATATTCATCCACAAGCTTTATTGCTAACTATTTTATTTCAGGATTCATATAAAGATGGAGATGGAGACACCTCATCCCCTTAGTCTTGAAAAGTCGATTCATTACCACATGCTCATTAGCTCCAAACCTACAAAACATACTATTAAGCACAAGATTCAAGAATCATGAAATCTCAAGAATTAAAGACAAAGACTTCCGCAAACTCTGATATTAAAGATAACTCCTCAGAAACTAAGCTTCAGGGGAGATTGTTAGAGAGCTTTCAAAGAGGTGCAAAGTATGAGCATGTTGGTCAAGACACAAGATCGCAAGGTGGCAAAGACGATCAAGACTGAAGGATAAAGATTTAAGATCTCAGACGTAAAGACGAAGTCGAAAGACAACGACAAAGGCTCAAGAACAAAGATCACATAGCATGAAGGAACAAGCCTACAACATAGACAAATACAAAGATCATAAGACTTAACGACAAAAGCAATCTTATTGATCTCATGAAGGAGTGTCATAATGAACTCACTTTGGGGGAGATTGTTAGCCTTAAATATTGAGTCGAATAAGGAAGTTCGTTCACTAGGAATATTTGGTCTTGGTCATTTAATTAAGTAACATGAAAAAGGCTAGATCGGGTAAAACGGCTCGATCATGTAAGCTAATCGTCATGTGTATCAGGCGAAAGCTCAAGTAATCCCAAACCCAGGCCGTAGAAATACCAAAGGCAAGCAAGCTTCTTAGTTTAACTATAAATACACCTCTCTAAGAATGGAGAGGGTGTTGGTTCGCTTTGTAATTTTCCATTTGCAAGTAAGTCATCCAATTCTCTTTCTTTCTCTCTCTTATTTCTCTCTCTAAACATATTCCTAGTTTTCATCTATTTTCTTGTTCAATCCATGGTTTAAGTAATGAAGTGAAGTGATTTCTTGGTTCTGAAAGTTGAAGTTTGAGAAAGACCATCTTTGCTCTGCTTGTAAACTAGGAAATAGCAAGAAGTATACCCAAAAACCCAAATCTGAAAACACCATTATAGAAGTCTTACATACCTTTCATATGGATTTGTGTGGACCAATGAGAGTGCAAGTATTAATGGAGAAGCGAAACAATTTGTCATCATGATGATTATTCAAGATTTATACGGGTCAAGTTTTTAAGATCAAAATATGAAACTCTAGAGTTTGTTATTAAATTTCCAAAGCAAATTCAAGTTGTTCTTAGTAAAACTGTCAGATACATCCGAATAGATAATGGAACAGAATTTGTGAACCAAGTTTTGACTGAATTCTATGAAAGTGTCAGCATCTCTCACCAAAAATTTGTTCTGAGAACTCTTTAGAAGAACAACGTTGTCGAAAGATGGAATCGTACTCTTATGGAAGCTGCTAGAACAATGCTGATATTTTCTAAAGCTCTGATGTTTCTATGGGCAGAGGCTATTGCTACTGCTTGTTACACCCAAAACAGATCCCTAATTCATACTCTTCATAACAAAACCCTATATGAGCTTGTGCTTGGTAAGAAACTTGATCTTACATTTCTCCGTATTTTTAGTGCTCTTTGCTATCCTACAAATGACAACAAATATCTTGGAAAATTAAAAGCAAAAGCAGATATTAGGATTTTCGTTGGTTATGCTCCCAATAGGAAGGGTTATAGAATCTACAACAAGAGAACCTGACGAATCATGGAAACAATTCACGTCCAATTCGATGAGCTGACTAAGCATATGGCTCTTGTACACATCAGTTCAGGACCCGAGCCTATTTTGATGACGCTTGGACAAATCAGTTTAGGGCTCGTACCAAATCTATTCCCTGTAGATCCTTATGTACTACCAACCAATAAAGATCTAGAAATTTTATTCCAACCGATGTTCGATGAATACTTTGAACCCCCTAGTATTGAAAGACCAGTACCTCCTGCTCTTGCAGTTTACGTTCCAGTTGTTTTAGCCGATACACCTTCTTCTACAACAATTGATCAAGATGAACCTTCTACAAGTCATTCACCGTCATCCTCAGAAGTACAAGCTCCTGTCTTACATCAAGGTGTTGCAGCTGGACCTACTTTTAAAGACAACCCTTTTGCTCAAGCTGACAACGATCCCTTTATAAACCCTTTTCTCCAGAACCTAGTTCTAAAGAGTCAATATCAGGGGATGTTTGTTCAGCTGAATCTAACCAAGTTATTCAACCACATGATCATCTCGGAAAATGGACCAAGGATTACTCGATGGATAATGTAATTGGTAATCCTTCTCGTCTGGTATCCACCAAAAAATAGTTAGCTACCGATGCCTTATGGTGCTTTTACCATTTTGTACTTTCAAAAGTCAAAGCCAAGAATTTCAAGACTACTGTGGCTGAACCTTGCTGGTTTGAAGCTATGCAAGAAGAAATTCACGAATTTGATTGACTTCAAGTATGGAAATTAGTACCAAAACCACACTGTGTAATGATAATCGCTCTCAAATAGATTTAAAAATCCAAGCTTGATGAGTATGGTGATGTTTTAAAAAACAAGGCACAATTAGTAGCCAAGGGATATCGTCAAGATGAGGGTATCGATTTTGAAGAATCATTTGCACCAGCTGCCCGGATAGAGGCTATCAGAATCTTCATTGCAAATACCGCCAGCAAGAACATGACCATCTACCAGATAGATGTTAAGACTATATTTCTGAATGGCGAGCTAAAAGAAGAAGTCTACGTCAGTCAACCTAAGGGATTCGTAGATCCAGATCATCCTACACACGTCTATCATCTAAAGAAGGCTCTTTATGGCTTAAAGCAGGCTCCACGGGCATGGTATGACACCTTATCAATGTTTCTTTTGGAGAACAAGTTCTCTAAGGGTGTAGTTGATCCTACGTTATTTACTTAGAAAATAGTCAAACATATTCTTCTCGTTCAATATTACGTAGATGATATTATATTTGCCTCAACTGATCCTAAAGCTTGTGACATATTTTCAAAAGATATGAGTTCAAAATTTTAGATGTCAATGATGGGAAAAATGTCATTTTTTTAGGATTACAAGTTTCTTAAAGTCCCGAAGGAATCTTTATTAACCAATCCAAATATGCTCTTGAAATTATAAAGAAATATGGAATGGATTCTTGTGAACCTGTAGATACACCAATGGTGGATCGATCAAAGCTGGATGAGGACCCCTTAGGGATTCTAGTTTACCAGATTCAGTTTGAAAGAATGGTCGGCTCACTAATGTACCTCACTGCTAGCAGACCAAACCTAGTATTTGTTGTGTGCATGTGTGCTAGGTATCAGGCTAAGCCTACTAAAAATCACCTTAAAGCAATTAAGCGGGTCTTTTGGTACCTCAGAGGAACCATTAACATGGGTCTTTGGTATCCGAAGGACATCGCTATAGAAATAACGGCCTATGCAGACGCTAATCATGCATGTTCTCAGGATACCCGCAAAAGTACGTCGGGAAGTGCTCAGTTTTTAAGAGACAAGTTAGTGAGCTGGTCATCGAAGAAGCAAAAAAACACTGCTATCTTAACAACAAAGGCGGAATACATTGCCATGTCTAGATGTTGTGCTCAAATCCTTTGGATGAGATCACAGTTAATGGACTACGGCTTTACATTCAATATTATACCACTGTACTGTGATAACAGAAGTGCTATGGCTCTCTACTGCAACAATATCCATCATTCTCGGTCAAAGCACATCGACATACGTCACCATTTCATAAGAGAGCAAGTGGAAAATGACATGGTTAAACTTTATTTCATGACAACGAATTATCAACTTGCGGACATATTCACAAAGGCATTACCAAGAGAGTGGTTTGAATTTCTTCTTTCGCGACTTGGAATGAAGAGTATGTCTCCGAAAACTCTCAAACGTCTTCAAGAAGGAGAGGATGAGTAAAGGATAGTCTTCATGTATCCTATGTACATATTTAAAAACAAAAAGAAAATACAAAAATATAAAACCTACAAAAACCATAAAAATCAGAAAATAGAAAATACCAAAAATAATTTTCAAGACATGTCTTATGAAAATCGATAATATTTACGGACCTAGAAATGTCATTCAATAATGACACGGGTCTTTAAATAAAGTTCGAGCAGAAGTTCAAACCTTTTAAAACATGTCTTTATGGCTTGCAGTTATTTCAGACTGCAACCCGCTTTTCAATCTGAGGAAAGCATGTCGTCAAAAAGACAGTTGTTCCTGACAACGGGTAATTAATTTTTCCCGGGCATGGATTACTTCATATCCATGCATCATGGGTTATGAATACTTTGTACATAACCCTGGATTGTTTACAATAAGTGTACGTGTCAGTGCATTTATTTGTCAAAATAAGAGAAATCTTATTTTTATTGGTAAAAAGTTGTCTTTACAATGAATCAGTGTTTTCAGTAATCACAAAAAGATTTTCAAAGACAATTTGACCACTCAAACAATGACTACAACAATTTAAATAGAAAACGGGTCATT
>BQNB010033637.1:0-52173 GCA_026074375.1 Tanacetum coccineum | reverse complement strand
TAAAAAAAAAGAAAATCTATCTACTTTGACCCTATGATAAGCTAACCTAAGAGGGAAGTTAAGCCATGAAATTCTAGGGGCTTAAAGGGGGGCCTAGGGGTTCTCTAAACCTGCAAAAAGATCTATAGATTATGAAGCTTAATTAAAAGAAAACAAGGGCTGAAAATTGACTTTTGCACCAGGGGAGATGCAACAGTGGCCAAGGGAGCACTTTTTTAGCTTATCAAATAAGCCCCCAAGTGCTTAAAAGGACAAACCAAGGTTAAACAGATTTAGGGCTACTAGGTGTGAGCTTATGCTCAAAATCTAAGCTTCTGAAAACAAAGAAAAGCTGCTGATTTCAGAGATGGAAAAGTAGGCTTTTTATTTTGAAAAATGACATTCATGCTTGGCAGTTTTGACTTACAAGGTCAAACGACTCAAGGGACCTTTGGCAACTGATTTAAACACTCAAATGACAACAATTTGAACCCTTACTCAGGATCACAATGGCTTAACCAAATAAGCCATTGTAATCTCCTTTTAAAAACTAACAGTTTCAACAATGCTTGTAAAAACTTTGGAAAATAGATTTTAACTAAAAAACTTTAGCAAAACAGACTTAATTAAGCTCAAACACCTAAGATAAAGTTAACTTAATGACCACAACCCATGTCATTACCATTTTCACCCGTTTTAGCCCTTAACCCAAACACCCCCTTATTTTTAAAAATCTTTTTAACAAAATGTATTTGACTCAAACCTGAACTAATTAGGTAATTCCATGATTAATGAGCTAAGTTAAGAGCCAAATAAGACAAGTTAAACAGATTTAAACATATAACCTTTAACCTTTTGATTTCAACAGTAGCACAACAACAAAATTTTTCATAAATCTTGAAAATTAAAGAAGAAGTAACAATATTACAAAGTAAACATTCTGAAAACTTAAGATTACAATTTTTTAACTTAAAAGTAAAAGAAAAGAGCTAGTAAAAAAAAATGTATGGTCGGCTTTGTCTTTTCTTCCTTTTATAGAAGTCCAAGGCTTCTATGCTTGAGTCTTTGTGTTTCTTGTGTGAGTATGAAGCCTCAGCATCAATCCTAGCCCTAGGATTGGAGTTGTGTTTCTTTTTGATCAATTTCGGCCATAGATTTTCCTCGGGTTGAGGGGGATTGCCAACTTGGCTTGTAAAACTTGTTAGTGGGGTGTGGGAATGGATTAAACCGGGTTATAGAGGGGTTGGGTAAAAGATTGGGTGGTATCTCGTGATGGTGTGAGGCTCAAGGGAGTTGGCGGGAAAAACTTGAGGGGTGAGCTGTTATTGGCTAGCAGGTTTTTGAAAGTTTCAAGTGCCCAAAAAGAAACCCCCATCTTTCCTTTACTTGTCACTTCTTTCTATTCTTTTTAATTTCAGTTATAAAGAAGTTTAAGAATAGTTACAAACAGCCCTTGTGTTTTATTAAAACAAAGATATAAAAGGTTTTAAATAATGGCAGTTTCAGCCCTTGTGTTTTATAAAGAGATAAAAGTTTTGGAAACTTGCAAATTCAGTCCCTTATATTTTTAAAACACTTTTTCTTTTTACAAACATTTTTAAACTTGACAATTTAGGTCCCCAGGGTTTATAAAAAAATGGTATTGGGCCAGTAATGGGCTTGGGTTATGTATTGGGCCCAACTGGGTGTGTTTGGGCCCAATAAGGGTCAGGCTTGTGTTATTGGGCTTTTTAAGGCCCAATAAGGTTTGGGTGGGTTTTGTGTGTACACTGGCTGAGATTGGTTTGTTCAAGGGCTAGGATCGGGTCTTCAAAGTCTTCATAGTCTCTGTCAATTGCACACAAATGGGCTGTTGTCATTGATTGAGGGCCCATTTGGTCTTCACAGTCTTCGTTAATATACTATTGGGCTTTCCCGGCCCATCAGATGGGTTGAGATTGCAACCAATAGTATTCTTCAATTACGGCTTTGGTTTTGACTGTTGATTTGTTGAGTTGACTTTGACTTTGACTTATCTGATCTTTGGCTTTGCTTTGGCCTTGTCTTTTACAGCTTTTCCATTCCGTGTCTGGTTTTGTCATTTTTTTGCTGTGTTTTCTGTCTTTTGGTGTGATATCCTTTTCCTGCACAACACAAGTGTAAAACAAACATATCTTTGGCAGTTTCTGTCTGTTTTTGGTCATTTAAGTCCGTTTTTAATGGAAAAAGGTATGTGTATTTAAGCACATACCAAAATCCCCCATACTACGACATTGCCGTGTCCTCACGCAATGCTATGAAGTAAGCATTCGATCGTTATGTCCTCGACGTTCGTATTTAAGTATTCATTATATTTCTAAACGCTGACTTTTTATAGTGTTTTGACAACTCGTTTTTTATTTCATACAAAAATTCGGTCAACAAGGTATTTTATACCAAAACTACTTATATTTTTTTCCGCAAACATCACAACTTCATCACTAGCCTTAGTTTAACCACACGAATCAATCACGAATCCACCGAGGCTCTGATACCAATTGTAGGATAGTTTATTTCATAACACGGTGATGATTCTTGTGATTGAGCTAGTTTCTAGAGAGAGATTTTCTAGTAAGAGAAAATGTGTTTAATAAGAAAAGAGAAAATGACTAGCTTGCCTCTTCCAAAGTTGGAAGAGGCTTATATAGTTTTTACAAAATACCGGGTATTAGAACCCGTCTTAAAACCAAAAGACATACGATTAACTATTAAACTACGAACTATTATAAACAATAAATATACGAGGTGACCGAGTCTTTTACTCATATCTAACAGAATCTTTAACCCAAAATAATAAGATATAAACCCCAAAATGATCACCAATGAATTACTAGCATCAAACGTAACCCAAATCTTCAAGAAATCAAAAAGATGAACACTTTGTGGTGTTGTGTTGTTCGGCCGACCCAATAAGGAAAGGAGAAGGAAGAGAGACTTTTACTAGTGTGTGTTTTAGTGTGAGAAGAATGAGATGAAATGAAGTGAATGTGGACATTTATTCTTACACAATGAAATGGAATCTAATGTGATGTGGGGTTCAATTTTGTTAAGGGACAAAATGACTAGAGATTTTTTAGGGCTAGGACTAGTACTAGTATGGGACAACGTAACAAAAAAATTGGTAACGTGTTGTGTGTGTTTGGTGGCGGACGAACATGAGCACAAAGGGGGGCTAAAAACATTTCAAATTTTAATTTTGATTATCACTAAGGAATGATCTAAATACTTATTTTGGAGGTAACACATGCATGCATGAAATGAACTATCAAGTATTTACATACCTCGTGAAAATTAAAACACGCGACGTCTAAAATAAAAATATGTATGTTAAGTCGAAATATGTTAGTCGTAAAGAGACTACGCTTATTCAAAAGCCGGAACGCGTCCAGTGATGTTTTTCAGTTATACGTGGGTTAGCTTCCCGGTTGCACGTAAATTAAATCACACAAACATAAAAAGTAAAAATAGTACTCAAAAATAAATATCTAAAAATTGCCAGTTGTCACAGTCTTTACCCGTTAAGAGAGCTTCGTCCTGAAGCTCCATTCGTGAAATCTGATGAAAGTACGGTGTCTATAAACAAATGTGGATACTTATCTCAAAACTAGTCTTCACGGCTGCGGGTGAATTCAGGATATCGCCTGGAAATTCCTCTATCTTGACGATTTGGATGCGGCTTTGCTTTAGTCATTTGACGTCTCGGTCCTAAATCTCTACCGGTTCCTCAATAAAATAAAGCTTGTCGTCGGTTTGGATCTTATCCAACGGAATGATAAGTGTTCGTCAAACAAACACTTCGTCAAGTTTGACGCATAGAATGTGCTACGGATCCTACTTAGTCGTTGAGGTGGTTCGAGTCTATAAGCAACGGTTTCATTCTAGCTAACACTTTAAACTAAAAGATCGGTGTATTGCAGGTTTTGCTTTCCCCGTTTGCTGAAATGTATCTCTCCTTTCCATGGGGAGACTTTCAGCATGACCTTAACCCCAACTTGAAACTCTAGTGGGTTACGCATCGCATCGGCGTAACTCTTTTGACGATCACATGCGGTTTGAATTCGGCTCTTTTATCTAAATGATCCTTTCGGTTGCTTCATGAATTATTTCTGGTGCAGTGAGTAGGTTATCTCCAACCTCGGTCCAACATACAGGTGGTTGACACTTACAACCATAAAGTGTCTCGAATGGTGCAACATTAAATGCTGGTATGATAACTGTCATTGTACGGAAATTCCACTAAAGGTGGGTATCTATTTCAATCCTTTCCAAAACTTTAACACACAAGTGCGTAGCGTATCTTCCAATGTTTGAATAGTCTTCTTACTTCGATCGTCTGTTGTGGTTGATAAGAGGTGTTTATATCTAGACGTATACTCAAAGCTTCCTGAAGTGATTATCAGAAATGAGATAAAATCTGCTATCTCAGTCTGCGAGAATTGAGACTGGCACTCTATGTTTCAAGACAACCTCCTTCAGTGAAGTCTCGTCAGTTGTTCCATTGCATTGGTCTCCTACTAACTTTTTTGTCAGTTAATCCAATTGTATAGTTAGTGTCTAAGACAGTTGGGTGGCGATATCACCCAAAGGTTAAGGGCAGTGAATGTAAGGCTTCTATCGGCTATGTTCTAGATACTTGCAACAATTATGTCCTTTTGCTTTAACTTCATGTCCATTATAAATTTCGACAGTGTAGGAATCTCCTAATCTTCTTAGTTCTAACTCACTTAAAAGGATAAGTTTGTCATGCTCCTTGTAGTTCCTCTTTCTTTCTTTGACAAACTCCATGATCTTGGCCGTATGACGAAGCAACTAATGTGATCGCACTGGTTGGGAAACTGTCCTAAGGTGACTAGCGGTGCAATTTGATCTCTCAACTGAAGGCGCGGTATAAGATGAGGTTGACTCTACTCGCTAAGGTTGTGTAAAACTCTACATAGTTATAATGTTTGCTAATACTGACACCCATGACAAGAACGACGTAGGAATACGTACGCAAAATTTAAACCCAATATCAATAGAAAATAACATAAATTTTATTTCGACAAAGTTTTAAGGTGAGTTGATAGCAAAATAATTATAAGATAATTTATAAGATGGCAGCAAAATAGTTTATGAGTTGATAGCAAAATAATTATAAGATAATAACAAAATAGTTTATAAGGTATTAGTAAAATGGTTTATAAAATGATAATAAAATAGTTTATAAAATGACAACGAAATAGTTTATAACACGACAGTGAAACGGTTTGTAAAACGGTAATAATTCAAGGAGTGTAACCTGATGGAATCGTCATGACACATAAAACAATAGAAAATTTAAAACATACACACGACACAACAAAATTGATAGGAAAAATACAAATGACAATTTGTTAGGGAATACGGTCCTAGAAGGTCTCGACTTAGGTCTTACTACGCAAGGTCTTGGTCTCATTTACATTAGAACTCGAAGGGATACTATCTGCTCAATCTTTGCGGGATGAGTTTCCTCGTCTTATTGTCAGCATTGTCTTCAAAATCGAACGAAGTAAATAAAAATCAAATATGATAAAATAAAATAAGATAAGTCGGCTCCAAAGTCGTGTTTCCAAAAATAGAATGTACGAGGGTGACAGGTTAAATTCGTATTCTAATTAATCGGCGTGTTTCTATGTCGCGAGAATATAACACATGGTGAGGTCTTGTACGAAACATAGTCACAATATACGATAGATATGACAACAATAGGGTTACAATACGCGGAGATAATATATATATAGCAAAAATCACGACGCGAAGAAAATTCAAAAAAAGATCATGGTACTAGGTGAATCGACATTGCAACATATATTATAACTCATCGTCATAGTTTAATACTTAATATATCCGTCTCTCGAAAGAGCACAAGTTTCCTATTAACTAATACAATCGAACCTAGTCGATTCTAATAGTCCTAATACCAAATATTACATGAATCCTAAAAATATTTGCGAAGATACTCCTCGATCCTCGAGATGCGATCTTTATCGTGCATCCGAGCAATCTAACACTGCTGCAGTTGCTCTGCAGTGTCCCTCACCTGATGTCTCATCTCTGTAAGTCTAGTCCTCACAGTCTGCAACGCAACTCGAATACTATCGTCACTCAGCTCTGTCCCCTTAACCCTGGCGCGCAAAGATGTGTTCTCCCTCTCTGATCACACAACCTTGGCCTTCAGGGTCTGTAACTCCTCCTCTATCTCCTCAATCCTAGAAAGAGGCATGCCCAATAAATGGTTGTGCATCCTACCGATCATCTCTCTTTGCTTATCTAATCTTTCCTCAACCATCAGCCTATGGTGAACAGGTGAAATGGTAGGCTCTGCTGTAGCCTCGATCGTAGCATCCTGATACGATACATCTGGGGAACCTCTAAGCCTCTTACGAGGTGGTAAGCGGTTAACAGGTATAAATGATAGAACCGCTGGTGCTAATGCTGCTGCTTGTAGTGAAGTGGTAGAGGACCTACATTTCTTGTGAGATGGCCCAACTGATGATGGTGGTGTAGAGTAAGACGATATCAGGTGTATCCTACGAGGTAATGCTCCAGGTGGAGTGTGTGAAGTACCAGATGATGATGATAATGATGATACATGGCGGGACCTCCTGTGAGATGGTCTAGAACGTGGTACTGATGGTGCAGCTGATGAGGATCCGAACAGTGATGCCGAATACTCTGATGAATGTGATGGATACGATGTGGATAGTGGTGCATCACTCCATCGAGCAATAGCTGCTCTATAGCCTAGTGGCAGGGTAGGCTGGGGACGAGCTGTCATCCTAGCGGTGGCTCAAGTATCATAAGGAATGATATGTGAAGTAGGTGTAGGCTCAGTAGGTGAAATCTGAAATGGTGGTGGTGGTGCAACCTGAACAGGTAGAGGCTCAACTGCCTCAAGTGCGTCCTCAATAGGCTTAGACTCATCCTCAAAGGGCTCAGACTCTGTGTCCGGTCCTGGATGGTAATCAGGTGAAGCGGGTGCATGAATAAGAGAGGATGGTACATAATCGGGAGATGGCGAAGCCTCAGATGGCTAAACCTCTGGGTCAGACTCAATAACAAGGTATAGTGCAACAATAGGCGGAGGGACTACAGCCGCCGCCTCTGGGGCGATCTCATGTAAGAAAACAGGTATAGCCATAACCTCTGCCTCAGTGTCTGATAAGATGACCAGTAAAGGTGACAATCCGACACTCTCGCCAGTAGACTTGGAAGGAATCGAAATAGTAGAGTGGAAAATGGTACTGTGACAGGCAAAAAGGTTTATATAAATAACTTTATATAACACAAGTGTAAAGTATGCACAAGGTAAAAATAAATGCAAGGAAAACGTAACTCAGTGAAAAATAACCCGAGGCAAAATAAACTCAAGGCAAAATAAACTCAATGGCAAAATAACTCAAGGCAAGATGAACTTAATGGCAAAATAAACTCAAAACAAAATGAACTCAAGGCAAAGTAACTCAAGGCAAAATAACTCAAGGTAAAATGAACTCATGGCAAAATGAACTCAATGAAAAAATAAACTCACGTATAGGCAACAGTAACACACGTATAGGCAATAGATGAATCAGATAGTGTCTAAGCATGTAAGGTGTTTGATGTTATGAAGTAATGCTTATGATGCGGTTATAGTTCATGCCTAATATGCAACCTAGTTCTTTACAACCTTGGCTCTTGATACCACTCTGTCACACCCTCAAAATATGACGCAACAGAATAGGAAACATAGGGCGAACTTCATAAATATCTCAAACACAAAGTACAAGAGAATGACCACTAAATGGACGTTTTGAAAATAATACATTATTGAAATATTTAAAGAAACAAGTTGTACATAATCAAAAATAATGAGAGTTAAAACGGTATTCAAATGATGCTCATAACATCAATGATTAATTTTCATAAAAGTTTCATGTAGTAAAACCGTGATGCATGCTGACTCCGAATGAACTTCAATTAATCCTTACTAGATTAGGTACCTGAGATAAACATGCTTAAAAGTCAACAATAATGTTGGTGAGTTCGTAGGTTTAAGTAAAACGTTGAGTATGAACCGCAAGTTTTAGTGTAGAGTGACTAATGTAACACATACAAAAGCACAAAAGGTATTTACGGTAGTACTAAGTTTCATGACCGGAGCTAAACAATGCAATGCATCAAATATATGCCAAGTAAAGTATCTTCGTAGGTGTCTAGATCACCTAAAATTCCGACATGGCATACGTCTGTATGATCAGGACCACCGATACAAGTAAGTGCTACTTACCCGGACGAGGATGCTAATCCCGATAGATCTATCTACAACACTCACGCTTACAACACATAATCACAGTTCATAACAATGGGCAAAGTGGGCTATCGATACTTAAACTAAACCGTAATCATTTAAAAGTAATAGCGTCCAAGGTAAAAACATAGCATGTATCTCACCCCAAGATTATAAAATATTCGTAAAACAAGTAAAAGTGGAGCTATGAAACTCACCTTTAGCAAGAGGTGAATCAGGAATAATCAAAAAATCGAAGAACGAGTACGAATGTCCTAAACGCAACCTAGTTGAAATATATTGCATCTTAGCTACAAGCAATCAATAGTGAAATGATGCATATGCGATTTTTATATAGTTCTCATCACCCGAACATGTTTGCGTTTTAGTTAAGTAAGTCAAAATGTGAAGTCGTAAAAGTTATCCAGTTTTGTTAAGTTTCGACGATAAAACAAAAGTCACTATTTTACCAATCTTAAGTAATCCCACATATTATCCGTTTTCTAAATATTCCCGTTAAATTTATGTTTCGCCTAAAACACGCTAAGTATCTTACCAAAGTCTAGTTACTATTTTTTATCTGTCATAAATTCATTACAATTATTTTTACATCACTAACTCTAATAAATCCTATCTCGCTTACTTAATAATATTTTAGAAAGTTTCCGACGCATATTGAAAATATATAAGTGATACTATAATATTTGTTAAGGATTTTATAGCTCGTTCGGACTCGAAAACGCCCAAAAACCTCATTTTAAATTCCAAACAACTCACTTTTATTAGTCGAGTTTATGCAGAAAATTTATAAATTTCCAAATTTTAGTCAGTTTTTACAAGGGCGGAACTCCTTCGTTAAAAGATTCACGGGATGGTCAAAAGCTACGTTTCAAAGAAAAATCACGTTCTACAAATTTTCTTTTATAAGTTTTACCTGACTCAGACTTGAAATGGTTCAAAAACACGAAAACGTTAAATGGACAGATTGTGTCGAAAACAGTTTTTGGCTGGAAAAGTTACTAGTTTTTACGCAACTTCATTTGGTCACAACTCACTCGTTTTAAGTCCGTTTTTAGCAATTTCTATGTCCAAGCGTTCGTATTTAAGTATACTATTATATTTCTAAACTCTCGAATTTTTAAAGTGTTTTTAACAACTCGTTTTATTTCATACAAAATTCGAACAACAAGTATTTTATACCAAAACTACACTATATTTTTAGCCGCAAACATCACAACTTTATTACTAACCTATATCTCTTCCACCGGTTGTTACCAACACTCAAACAACTCTAAGACTATCTAATCCCTTCCACTGATGGTTACAATATCATCAAGAACCACTTTTAACACTTATAATCACACTTCTAACCAGTGTTGCAAAACAAGGTCAACAAGGCCGATTAATCAAGCTAAACCATATAACCAATATATTATCTTGCCGACACATAGGTAGATAGATCCTAATCCTTCTCTGATACGTAATAACGTTCGATCCCTGTGATTGTATGGATGAATTGTATCCTTTAATTGGTTTTATGATTGGTTCAACGTAGTTGCTAAATCTAGGGTTTTGATCTTGATCAATTCTCTTGATTGGAGTGATATTCACCTCTCATTGATCGATTGTGGATTCATTTTTTTCTGATCTCCTTGGATTTATCATTATCATGTGTGACGAGTTTCATTAGGGTTTGATTTTTTTATTATTTTTTTAGGGTTTTGTCGTCTGCTGTTTCTTTTTAAGGTTTGGTTGTTCCTCTTTTTGTCACCATGCCTGCTCAACATTCTAATAAAGACCAAGCTGTTCGTATTTCTAAATCTATTTTTGTAACCAATTTTTTTGATAATCTTGGGTCGAAGGAATTGTGGAAGGTTTGCGAGGGGTATGGGAAGGTGATAGACGTTTTTATTCCTAATCATAGATCCAAAGCAGGTAAACGTTTTGCTTTTGTCAGGTTTATTCGTGTTAACGATTTAGATCGTTTGGTTGGCAATCTTTGTACGATTTGGATTGGTCGTTTCCATCTCCATGCCAATGTTGCCCGTTTTGAACGTGCAAACAAACCTGTAAAACCATCGGGGCCTTCTCAATCCAATGCGCATGGTACATTTGGGTCATTTGTTTCTGCTGCTAGAGACTTTCCACCATTGATTGCCTCTGTTGCTCCTGTATCTTCCTCACCGGCGTTGGTTTTGGATGATTCCTGTGTTGTTGAACGTGACCTCTCATGTCATGTCATGGGGCGTGTGAAAGATATTAACTCCATTCCTAACCTACGGATTCTATTAGCTAAGGAAGGTTTTGAGCATGTGAAGCTGTCGTATTTAGGTGGGTTATGGGTGTTGATAGAATTGGATAACGAGGGTTCTAAGCAAAAGTTTTTGGATCATGTAGGCGTTAACTCTTGGTTCTGTACGCTTCTTAATGCCTATAATGATTTTGTTAGTGATGAACGTGTTGTTTGGGTGGACATTGAAGGTATCCCACTTCATGTTTGGTCTCGAGAAACGTTTGCCAAGATTGGTAACAAATGGGGCGAGGCTTTGGATATCGAGGATAATTTTGGCTCCTCTTTTGCTCGTAAGCGGTTGTGCATCTTAACGAAACAACCAGAATCTATATTGGAGAAATTCAAGGTGATTTTTAAAGGTAAGGTGTTTGTGGCTCGGGCGAAGGAACTTTTTACTTGGAATCCGAGTTTTCTTGAACCTAAGGAGTCTGTTTATACCTCGGATGACGAATCAAAGCATGGCGCTAGAATTCTTAATGATGGGGCGCAGAATAGTGATGTCGAGTCAGATGATGAATGTAATGTGGATGGTGTTTCCGAGACAGTTTTCAGTGATAATGTGGATGAATGTAATGTTGATGGTCATGGTAAGGAGACGGACAAACAACAATCAGAGGATCCGTTTGGTTTTTATGATTTATTGAATAAACTTCCCGCTAAAGGCGTTCGTGATGCGAGTACCTCTTTATCGCATCCTCCTGGTTTTACCCCTAAAACTTCTGTGACGCACGCTAATGTTGGTGAGATTTGTGAAGATGGTCCTACTAATGGAGAAGACATGGTGAATATGCCTAGGGTGGATGCTAAGGTTATGGACCATTCACAGGAGGTCCATGATTCCTCTAATGGAGAATCAGTTTCTTCCTTTTCACATAAAGTTCATAACGGTGGCTCTATTCTTGACATTTTGGATGACATGGTTCGGGTTGGACATTCTATGGGTTATAATTTGGATGGGTGTTTGAAAGATATGGAACGCATTATTGGCTCACAAGGAGATGAAGATGTTTTTAAATGAATATTCTTTCTCTCAATATTCAAGGTCTTGGGCACAAGACGAAAAAGGAGTGGGTTAAGGAGTTAAATTGTAAGCATAGGATCAATTTTTTAGCGTTGCAAGAGACAAAGATGGATTGTATTTCTCATATGGACGTAAAGTCCCTATGGGGAAATTCAAACTTTGATTTTGTTGCCAGTGACTCATTAGGGAATTCTGGTGGTATTCTTTGTATTTGGGAGGCTTCTATCTTCAAGAAAGATGGCGCTACTATTTCTGATAATTTTATAGCTATTTACGGCACATGGTTACCTCGTAATGTCAAGATTCTTTTGGTGGCGGTTTACGCTCCTCAACAGCCTGGGAGCAAAAGGGCTCTTTGGGATTTTTTATCTAATCTTGTACGGAGATGGAACGGCGAAGCTATTATAATGGGTGACTTTAATGACGTTCGGACTATGGATGAAAGACTTGGTTCGTCTTTCAATGTTTCTAGTGCACGGTGTTTTGATCGGTTTATTGTGTCTTCTGGTCTTGTGGATGTCAAGTTGGAAGGGTACTCGTTTACTTGGTCGCATCCCTCAGCCTCCAAAATGAGTAAATTAGATCGCTTTCTTGTTACGGAAGGTATTATCTCGCTTTATCCGTCTATTTCAGCTTTGTGTCTTGACCGTCACTTGTCCGATCATCGTCCTATTCTTTTGAGGGAAGTTTTGTCTGATTTTGGTCCGACTCCGTTTCGGTTCTATCAATCTTGGTTAAGGATGGAGGGTTTTGATTCGATGGTGGAGCATGCGTGGTTGTCTTTTTCGCATTCTGATTCCAATGCTATGGTTAGGTTCAAGAAGAAATTGCAAGACCTTAAGTCTATTATTCGTTTATGGGTTAAAGATAAAAAGTTTCATCTTCATAACGCAAAGAATTCCCTACAGAATGATTTGATCTCTATTGATAAAGACTTGGAAAGGGGAAACGTTTCTGATGACATCCTTCTCAATCGGATGGATCTAAACCGACGGCTGCAAGATATTAAACTTTTGGAGGTTAAGGATCTGGTTCAAAAATCTAAAATCAAATGGGCTATCGAAGGAGATGAGAATTCTAAATTCTTTCATGGTATTATTAATAAGAAAAGGTCTCAGTTGTCGATTCGTGGTGTTTTCGTTGAGGGCACTTGGTGTACTGATCCGAGTATTGTGAAGGAGGCATTTAAGAATCACTTTGAAGTTCGATTTCAGCAACCGTGTCATGATCGTCTCAAACTTAATGCTCCTTTTCATAATCGGTTATCTTCGGATCAGGTGGATGAGCTGGATAGGGCAGTATCGAGGGACGAAATTCGTAGGGCTGTTTGGAACTGTGGCGAGAATAAGTCTCCTGGCCCCGATGGTTATACGTTTGAATTTTTTAGAAAGTATTGGAGTCTTGTCGGAGCGGATTTTTGCGATGCGGTCGACTATTTTTTTAAGTCTGGTACGTTTCCAAGGGGGTGTAACTCGTCTTTCATCGCCTTAATTCCTAAAGTTAATGATGCTAAGTTCGTTAATGATTTTCGGCCTATCAGTTTGATTGGATGCGTTTATAAGGTGATCACGAAAGTCTTAGCTAATCGTTTGGCTACTGTTATATCCGATTTAGTTTCCGAGACTCAATCGGCCTTTGTTGCTAATAGACAAATATTGGACGGTCCTTTTATCTTAAATGAGATGTTAAACTGGTGTAAGAGAAAAAAGAAGCAAGCTATGTTTTTTAAGGTTGATTTTGCTAAGGCGTATGATTCGGTTCGGTGGGATTATCTCTTGGATATTCTTCATGCGTTTGGGTTTGGGCCGAATTGGTGTAGGTGGATCCGTGGTACTTTTACTTCCTCCATGGCTTCCATATTGGTTAATGGTAGCCCAACGTCCGAGTTCCCTTTTTGTTGTGGGTTGAAACAAGGTGATCCGTTGGCCCCTTATCTTTTCATTCTTATTATGGAGTCGTTACATATCTCTTTCTCCCGTGTTGTTGATGATGGGCTGTTTAAAGGTTTTCAATTGCATGGCTCGGTTAATATTTCTCATCTTTTTTATGCTGACGATGCCATGTTCATTGGAGAGTGGTCCGAACAGAACTTACATAATATTGTTAAAGTTCTTAATTGCTTCCATCTTGCGTCGGGTCTTAAGATCAACATTGCTAAGAGCCAAGTCTTGGGTGTCGGGGTTTCTCAGAATGTTGTTGTGCAGGCGGCGAATAGGATCGGGTGTGCTGTTTTGAACACTCCTTTTCGTTATCTTGGTGTGACGGTTGGGGAGTGTATGTCTCGGAAGTCGGCTTGGGTTGGCTTGGTGAACAAACTCCAAGCCCGGTTATCTAAATGGAAGGTTAAAACCCTTTCCATAGGCGGCAGATTGACCCTTCTTAAATCCGTTCTTGGGGCCTCTCCAATTTATTATATGTCAATCTTTAAGGTTCCAAAAGGCGTGTTGAAGACTATGGAATCTATCCGTAGTAAGTTCTTCAACGGTGTTGATTCTTCGGATAGAAAGATTTCGTGGGTAGCTTGGGACAATGTCTTAGCGTCCAAACTGAACGGTGGTCTTGGTGTCTCAAGTTTCTTCGCGTTGAATCGTGCTCTTTTGTTGAAGTGGGTGTGGCGCTTCATTTCTGGCGATGGCTCTTTATGGTGTAAAGTTATTCAAGCGATTTATGGCTCAAAGTTTGATCTTCATGTGACCGATCAACCCTCGATTTGGTGCTCTATTTTACGTGAAGTAAAATCTTTGAAAGATTCTGGTTTTGATTTTTCTTCGCATTGTAAGAAGCGGATTGGGGACGGGTCTTGTACTAGTTTTTGGTATGATATATGGTTAGCTGATGCCCCTCTTTGTGTTCAGTTTCCCCGTTTGTTTGCTCTCGAATTGGATAAGGAGATTGTGGTGGCTAATAAAATGGGAGCTTCTTCGGTCTCAGCTTCTTTTCGCCGGGACGTGCGTGATGGAGCTGAGCGGCAGCAGTGGGATGACCTTTCTTCAATTATGAACTCGGTTGTCCTCTCGTCTTCCAAAGATAGGTGGACTTGTGATTTGTCGGGAGATGGAGAGTTCAAGGTTAAAGTCATCAGAAACTTTATTGATGACTTGTTTCTCCCTTCGTCGGATGTTGCAACGAGATGGGTAAAATTCATTCCCATTAAAGTTAATGTTTTTTCTTGGCGTGCTCGTCGTGATAGGTTACCTACTAGAGTCAATCTTAGCCGTAGAGGTGTTTTGTTGGATTCCCATCTGTGTCCTCTTTGTAATGCTGCTATGGAGGATGTTCAGCATGTTTTCTTTCGATGTGACGTGGCTCGGGTTGTTCTTCGTAAAATTTGTCGTTGGTGGGATTTGGATTGGCAGGAGATTTGTTCTTTCTCGGATTGGGATGCTTGGTTCTTATCCTTTCGATTTTCTTCTCGTCTCAAGTCTATTTTAGAAGGTGTTTTTTATGTTGCTTGGTGGCGGATTTGGAGGCTTCGAAATCAATTGGTCTTTGACGCTTCGCCTCCTAATCGTTCGACGATTTTTGAT
Source organism: Tanacetum coccineum (assembly GCA_026074375.1). Lineage (NCBI taxonomy): Eukaryota > Viridiplantae > Streptophyta > Magnoliopsida > Asterales > Asteraceae > Tanacetum > Tanacetum coccineum. The sequence goes on along the minus strand of BQNB010033637.1, from coordinate 37,048 downwards.
GACATTGTTTCTTGGTCCTTTTTATGGTGTTCTAGTAGATGTAATAGGGTTTTTTCTTGGGAGTATTGGTTAAAAAACCCCTATCTTATTTCTTTGTAATGTCTTTCTAGCTCCTTGCTAGTTTTTTTTAATAAAGTTGCCGTTCAAAAAAAAATCTAACACTAGTTACTAAGATCACCTCGATTTAACTATGCTTACGATGATCACCACAATCTATCTATTATACACAACTACTATACACACATTCACAATATACACAAATGATTTACAAGATATAATACAATTGCAACAAGGTTGCAAGGACACACACTAATCTATAATACTTCTTTACTTAATGGTAGGAAGTATTATTCTCTTACACTTGAAGATCTAAGCGTAGATCACTTAGAAACAAAGCTTTATGATTAAATGATCAAAGAATTGTGGGAAATGTGTGGACTGATTTTAGACATAAAAGAATGAGTGCAAAAGGTGAGAAAATCATTAGGGAACAGTCTAGTATTTATAGGCAAACTGGGGAGTGTTTTTGTCTGGCCGACCCCCTTAGCTCTATGGTCGGCCCTCTTATCACTAAGGGGGCCGCCCTTGTATTTAAGGGGGCCGCCCAGGCTCATACGCTCCCTTTTTTCTCTTTTTCAAGGGAGGTGTTTTCTATAACATTTCTAGCCGTTTTTTGTAGAAAATTTAAATTCAAAATATTTATTTTGAATAAAACATTTCTTTGAAATACAAAAATATTTTGTAAAAGTTATAAAAATGCTTGTAACATTTTATAAAAAATGTAAGGTTGAATAAAAATTTCTTGGATCATAAAATGCATTAAGCATTTATTTATTCATACATTTAAGTGATTAAATTGTCGAAATGAAAATTTACTATTAATTACTTGTTTACGTTTTAATTTTACATTGAGTGTTTTTACATTTTGTGATTATCAAAACGTAGTGAGATCAAAAAATATTAATAACATTTTTAGACATTATTTCTATCAACGATCTCTCTCTTTTTGATGATTACAAAATCTAAACTCATTAAATGTAAAATTATTTTTAAACAGGTATTTAGTGAGTTTTATTTATATTTCTCCCTTTTTTGTAGAATCAAAACGGCTTCGTCGATGATTGTGAGTAAACTCAACGGAATAAGTGCTCCCCTTGATGTGTGCTCCCCCTCGTTCGAGGGCACCAAGGAATCGAGCTATGGTAACTTTGCTACAAAAACAAGTTAGAAGAACTACACCAATGTTTCTAACATATAGCAAAGGAAAGAAAAATATTTAAACATGTTGATAATGCTTAACAAGTGTCAAGGTATTTGTGTAAACTAACAATCACAAATATATATCAACTAAACTTGACTTATATAGTTAGGAGTTATTCAAAAAAAATAAAGACAAGCAAATGCATACTTGAAACATAAGATTAAAGATCATTCATTAAACATAAGAATTATGTATAAAACACCATCATGCATACATCGAATTGAAATAATATGCTTGAAGCATATTAATGCAACATATATAAAATTTAAAGTACAAAGGTCCTAATTTGTGTGGATTGTCATAGGAAATCATTGGACTTGCTTGCAAAACAAGAGGGTTGGACATTTATTTGAAAGCGAGACGGTGGGCATGTAACATGCTTAGTTGGTTGTTGGTGGAGAGTTTGGAGCGGAGGTGGTTGTTGGGGGGTAGTCACGTTGGACTTGAAGTGGTGGTTGTGGACAAGTAAGAAGAAATTCAATTCAATTGAGATCTTTACTCAAGGTTAGGAATTGTTTTTGGTTAAAAATGTAACAAAGACAGTAACCAACATGATGTTCAACTTGATTTAAGTTGAGGGTGTGAGGCAAGTTTAGAGAGTAGGGTGATGAGGGAGTGTTACGTTGAGAAAGGTGCATGGCTAGAAGGTTTGATAAGTCTTGAAGTTGATTAATGTTATTAATGAGTATTTCTCTACTTGGAGATGGAGGTAGTAGAGGTTAAGTTTGGTTGTCACCATGAGGTGAGGGTGGAGTTTGAGCATGAAGCACACTAGCAACATGTGGGTTAATGAGTAAGTGAGAAAATGAGGGTTGTGTGAGTTGAGTTTGATTGACACTTTATGGTGGGATGAAAGCTTGTCTAACATTAGTGTCACAAGAATCACCAAATGGAAATGAGTGAGGTTGTAGTGAATCATGGTTTGAGAGAGTGGTAGGAGGGTTTTCTTGTGATGATTCTTTGAGAGGAGATTGTGGTTTCAGCATTGGTGTAGGCAAGTTAACATCAATTTCATTGGATGTATTACAATAGTTTAACTTTTTTCTATATACGGGTCTTACGGACATTTTGGCAACCCTTGAAGGTTTTGGTAAAGGTTTGTGAGGGGAAGACATTGGAGAAGACAAATTGAATGTGGTGATTAGGTTGAGGATGAGGGTTTATTTATACTAGGAAGATGATGTGATTATGGATGGATGGGCATTGTTAGAAAACAAATCCAAAGAATGTTGGTGAGTATTGGGAAATTATAGCTGGGTCTAAGTGAAAGAGGGTCAAAAAGCAGAAAGAAACAGTAAAAATCGTGCTTCAGGTGGCCGGCCCCTTTAATTATATGGCCGACCCTTTTATCATTAAGAGGACCGCCCCTTTCAGTTAAGGGGACCGCCACCTGGAAATGTTCAGAATGACCAGGTTTTTGTTTTCTTTCAGGAAATGGTAAAAAGGTGGACTGTTTTGTGACCATTTTGCAGCAAGTCTTAATTTTTATAGCAACTAAGACTACAACATTTTACAAGCAAGAAAATAGGCAAGCAAAGTCCTAATTCTATTTAAAAATAATCAAGACTAATGGCATTTAGTAAGCAAGAACATGTGAACAAGCATGCAAGAAGGCAAAATCTACAATGAAAAGCATATTAAACAAATAGTTGTAATGCTCCTAATGGTTATAACGCTTTCTAAGATTTCTTAAACAAGATAAGTATGTCGTAAACACATTAAATGAGACTTGTGTTTGTATTTATAAACCTAGTATGTGCATATATGTGACAAATGTGGAGTGACGATTATTTCGACTCTAGGATAAGAAAAACCTAAGAAATAATCCAAGTGCTCCTTGATTTAATTTTGCTCAATCAAGAGTGTCAAAAAATATATATTGGATTATATATTCCGGCAACAAATGTGAGATCGTTATGCATGAATGAAAAATGTTTTTAGCATATGTCAACAATGTATGAAAGTAGATTTTCATGAATTCCTAGACGTGAGAAGAATTTAAAAAAAGATTGGGACGGACACACACACACACACACACACATATATATATATATATATATATATATATATATATATATATATATATATATACATATATTAAGTTGAGAAGCTTAAAATTTGACAAAACCAAGGTTACTGATACGTAATTTTGTATAACGATTATTTTTTAAGAAATTCCTAATCGTTGATTTTGTGCAAATAGAATCCTAGAATTAGATTTAAGGAAAAAATAAAAACTTTTTACGGACTATCAGATGGTCGGTCCCTTTATATGCATGGTCGGCCCCCTTATCATTAAGGGGACCGCCCGTTAAGAGCTAAGGGGGCCGCCCATCTGACGAATTAATTTTCCTAATTTTTTGATTTTTGATTTTTATTTTTTTATTGTAGTTCATTGTTCTTGTTCACTTTTGAGTTCCTATCAACAATTATAGGAGTGAGACTTCCTAACAAATACATAATCAATATGTTCCATCAGTCCTAGACCTAGACATAAGTAATTAAAAGGATCACGTTTAAGGGGTTTAGTTAGAATATTGGCAATGTTATCTTCCGATGAAACCTTTTCTATGGAAATATTTCCTTTTTGAACATTGTCACGAAGGAAATGGTGACGAATCTTGTGGAAAACTAGAAGGGGTTGTATTGTTTTACCCGCTTTTTTAATTAAGGTTTTAATTTTGTTTGTAAATTTTAGATTCGGACTTTATGTTGAAGTCATCACTTGCACATAAGATTAATATACTTATCTAAACAATCAATATAATGATATGAGAAAGTAATGTAAGACAAGAGATAAGAGTAAGAACAATCAAACCACAACGCAAGGATTTATAGTGGTTCGGTAACGAAGCACCTCTTCGCCCTACTCCACTCCCCGGGGGAGCTCAAACTCGTGAGTTTTATTCAATATGTCAACAAACTCCCTTTATGGCGGAGTAAAACGTACACAGCGGTGCTTACAGCCGATTTTACGACACAAGCTAATGTCGAGTTCTAATCTTAGCTAGAAAAACCAATCTATCAACAGAATTCTCGATTGTTCACAACTTTACAACTACTACGTCTTCTTCAAAACTTCACGACTTCTTCACAACTTACAAATAACAAACTTCACCACTCTAATTATATCACAAACTATCGTATCCCTACTTGGTGTAAGATCCCACTAATTAACTTTACTTAAAGTAGGGATCCCCAAGATCTAGCTACTACACACAAATATCAAATATACAATTGATTTACAAATATATGATATGGATGCAACAAGATTGCAATACACACTTGAGGTGTAATACTTCTTCACTTGATGATGAAAGTATTCTTCTCTTGCACTTGAGGAATTAAGCTTGGATCACTTGGAAACAAAGCTTTATGATTAAATGATCAAAGGATTTTAGAGAGGATATGTGGGCTGTTTTGAGCAGAAAGAATGAGTGCAAAAGGTAAGAAAATTATGGGGAAAAGTCTAGTATTTTTAGCAAACGGCGGAGCGTCTACAGTAAGGGCGCGTCCATTAATTTTAAGGGGGCTAAGCCGTGTATTTAAGGGGGCCGCCCAAGACTAGGGCTTCCCCAGTTTGTCTTTTGTGTAGGGGGGATTTTTTGGAACTTTTCTAGCCGTTTTAGGTCCGAAAATTTGAATTTCAAAATGTTTATTTTGAATAAAACATTTCTTTTAATTGTAGAAAATGTTTTGTAATGTTTTAAAAATGTTTACAACATTTTATAAAAGTGTGAGGTTGAATAAAAATTTCCTTTGATCATAAAATGCATTAAGCATTTATTTATTCATACCTTTAAGTGATGTATTTGTTGAAATGAGAATTTACTACTAATTACTTGTTTACGTTTAATTTTACGTTGAACGTTTTTATATTTTGTGATTATCAAAACGTAAAGATGTGAAAAAATATTAGTAATGTTTTTAGGCATTATATTTTATCAACAATCTCCCCCTTTTTGATGATTACAAAATTTAAACTCATTAAATGTAAAATTATTTTTAAACAAGTATTTAGTGAGTTTCATGTCATTTCTCCCTTTTTGTAGAATCAAAAAGACATCGTCGAGAATTGCTAGTTAAATCGACGGAATAAATGCTCCCCCTTGATGTGTGCTCCCCCTCGTTCGAGGGCACCAAGGAATCGAGCTATGGTTTCTTGGCTACAAAAACGAGTTAGAACAATACAAATATTTCTAACATGTAGCAAGAAGGAAAAATATGGCATACTAGTAATGCAACCAACAATAATCATCCATTGAAGTAAAATAGTGTGTGAACCACACTCAAGCATACATAAGGAAAATAACATGCTAACATTCATGAAAATTTTAAACTACAAAGAGTCCTATAACTAGTAAAGCTCCGTAGGACTTGCTTGCAAAATGGTGGATGGACAATTATTTTGAGAAACTAAACATAGAGTATGTTTAGTTTGGTGAAGATGGTGGAGGTGGTGGGATGATGGTTGTTGGTGGTTGTGAGAGCATATGTTCAATATATGAAAACATATATTGGAGTTCATCTCTTAACCCAAATATAAGAGTACGATTGTGAATGCAACACAAGCATGAATCTCCATGTGCCTCAAGAAGGTTCCAAGGAATGGGATGACCAAAGATAGGTGGTGAAGGTGATGGAGTATCAAATTGGACATCAAGTGGGGTGATTGGTGAAAGGGTGAGAGTTGATGTCATAATGCATTTTCTTGAGTTGGAGGTGGTGGAGAAACTCTTGGAGGAGGAGATGTTGGTGAGTTCAAGTAACCATTGGGTGAAAGTGATGTTGATGAGGTTGGTGATTTGGGTATGTAGTCAATTGAGGATGAGGAAGTATCTTTGGTTGATGGTGTTTTGGAGGGTGCATTAGGAGCACTAGGTGATGATAGTTGAAGTGTGGGTGATGGAGTTTTTGTGTCATCATGGGTTAAATCCACAAACAATTGTTTTGGTGGAATGATGTTGATTTTTGGTTTCTTGGAGGCTTTGGAAATGGAGGCTCTAGTGGATGCCATGGATGTTGATAATGGTTGATGAATGATGAAGAAGATGGTGTGTTGGAGATGATCATTTGGAGGGAATTTATGGGAAGGAAATGGTTTGAAAATGGAATGAGTTTGAACTAGTTTAAATTATTCCAAATTGTGTTCGAGCATTCTGGGCAAAGATAGCTGAGACTAGGTAAAAGAGGGTCAAAAAGCAGAAAAAATACTGTTTTACCCGTGAAATACTAGGGCGGTCCCCTTAAAATTAAGGGGGCCGCCCGTGTTGAATTAAGGGGGCCGCCCTCTGTTGGTTCCATTTTTCACAGAAAAATGATTTTTCTCAGATTTTTTGTGAGAGTATTTCTGTTTTGGTGGTTTATTTGCAGCAAGCCCTATTGAGTTTTATGAGCATATTTAATCATATAACATGTAATAAACACATTAAATTATGAAACCAAAGTGGCACAACTAGTTGATTTAATAAAACAACCAAATGTTTAAGTCATCATAGCAAACAAGTACCTAAAAATAACCAACATATAAGTCTTTCCGAATACATCGGATGATCACCACACAAGTTGTTAAAAACTATACACATAATGAGTAAAAAATTATCGTAATACACTTTAGCCATTCAAAGTCACTTTAATCCTATGTCTTCATTTCTTCTTCTTGCTAAACACTCCTTTTAGTGCATTTCCAAATGATTTGAAACCTCCGCGCATCTCCTTATGCATTTGTTGCGTTTGGTTGAGCAAGACAGTTTGTCGTTCAAAGAGAGTTTCATCGGTTTGTTCGGAAGCGGAAGGCATTTGGTAGTTTTGGTAGTTGAGAGGATCAAGAGAGTTAAGGTAGGTGGTAGGAGATGGAGTACTTGCACAAGAAGTTTGGACATTATCATCATCATCATTACGGAATGACGTGCCTTGCCACGATCACTTCGAGGTCGTCGAGTTTGTTTTAGGGCAAGAGGATGCATGACTCGATCAACAATGTCATAAATGCCATTGTCAAGATGAGGATATGTTTCCATGACGTGTCGATAAAGACGAGTAAGAAACATGCCATACGGAAGATTAGCGGTTGGAGTATATCTAGCACATTGGATTCTTTTGACGAAAAAAATAGCAAGAGTGATATTGTTTTCAGGAAACAACACAATACATACATGTGAGTAAGACAGCTGGGAAGATGATCTCGATGTACTCCTAGTCTGAAGCATTTGCTCTATGAGCTCTTCCCATTGCTTCATGTCGGGGCTTAATTCTTTGGTGAAAATTTGATTTGGATTGAGAGAGACCGTTTGACTTTTAATGGTACGGTCTACCATGACACGTTCCAATTCAAGAAGTCGACGAATGTCGTCGGGAGTCGGAAGATCGGTGCAATATGGTCCCTCGGTTTCTCGAGAATACTCAAGAGATGCAAGGTCCCATTCGTTTGTAAAAACGGCTTGACCATTGTATGGAATTTTGAGAATTTGACCAAATTGAGCGAGAGTAAGAGTTATGATTGTGTTGAATCATAAAGGAGATAACAGATAATTCCAGATCATCGGTTTGTACGTGACTGGGCTATAGAAGTACTAGAATAAATTTTGGAACCAATCGGTTCGTTGATTTGATAGAGACAATGAAACAAATTATTAGTAAGAGACGCTCGATGGCTTGTTGGATTTGTAGTAAAGCTTGATCAACAAACTCACGACCTTCGTGATGGTGCGGTTTTCAATAGGTTGTAAAATTAGCATTGGTAGGGGAGATGCCGGGAATTTTGGATACTTTTGGTATGTAGGATTTAGTGATGGATATATCAGTTGTAGTAGCTTTCGGCATTTTGTCACCTAAACAAGTAATCAACAACATAAAATGTTACAACAAAATATAATAAGGAAAATAAAGTTTTGAAAAAAGGACAAATGTGGACAAGGATTACTTCGACTTTAAAAGTAAAAACCTAAGAAGTGATCCATATGTTCCTTAATTTATTTTTGACTTAATCTAGGATGTCGAAGAATATATATTAGTTATATATTTCAACATCAAGACAATAACCCAAACACTCCCTTATCAATATAAGATTTGTCTAAGCATGTCGAAAAATTATGTATTAAGTGTATATTTTGTTTGACACGTATAAGTTTGTTATTCATGACTTGACAAGAGTTAAATATTGTTTGTTTTGACTAGAATTTGTCTAAAGCATTAAACCAAACGCCTATTTATTTTATGCCATTCATAAAAATGTATCAATATTAATTGAATTATATATCTTGATGACTTATACAAGTTCGTTAAGTGTTTATACACGTGACAAAGCTATAGTGATGGTCATTTCGACTCTAAAAATTGTTCCTAAGAAACGAACCAAACACCCCTTTATTTTTTATAACATATTATCTATTGATTCGAAAAGTATATATTTAGGAATGTACGTTTTGATGGGCAATGTATAATTGTTTTAACGTGTTTTTGGCATGAATCAACAATGTATAAACTTTGTTTCAAAAAAAATGAAAAATATGTATATATGTTTATAAAATTTTCGAACCAAGAAAAAATTTTGTGACTCAATTCTAATGAATGTATTGAATTCTTATGACTACGAGAATCATTGTAGTTATAGAGTTCCTAGTTCTAATCTAAAAAGTATGAAAATAATAAAGAACACCCAATTTTGATTAGGAGCAAAATTGGATGAAATCAAATGAAAAGAATGATGGAAAGCTTACAATAGATGTTGTTGATTGTCTTGTTAGCGAAAGCCCCTTGCGAATTTTGGTTAATTAGGCGATTTGAAGATTGGTTGTTGAAGGTTTTTGGCTATGGTGTTCGTTCACAGTGGGTAGGAGAAGAAGGAGAAGAAAAAAATGAAGTTTGGGTATATAATTTCGACAGAAAGGGGGTGTTTGTTTTTCCAATTAAGGGGGCCGCCCATTTTACACGGCCGGTCCCCTTAATTTTAAGGGGGCCGCCCTCTGAGAAAAAAAAATTCTTTGATTTTTGGCCAGTTTTTGTGAGAATGATTATTGACAATTATTAATTAACCCTTTGTTTAATTAAAAAGTTTCTTTGACTATTTCGGACGAGATAATCAAGACGTCAATTCGAGAGGTGATTTAGAGATGAAATTTCTTGCAAGAAGGAGGGATTAATTTCTTCAAAAAGACAATTAGTATATTCGATTTGAGATGAGACGAGGAGATAATGAAATAATAAGATGTAGTTTAAAATTTCAACAAGTTGATTCCGATAGACGTGGATGATGGTTGACACGGATCCGAGGCGATCGTCGAGGTCGAAGGGAGTTTGTTTCATCCATAGTGTGTCTATGATCTTCATGCGACTAATCCTACTTCTATGTTAATTGTTAACCATTAGCTTGCTCTTCTTCGTCTACGTGAGTTTGCTATGTGGTCATAGAAGATTTCCATTTTGTAGACGAATGGCTATAATCTATACGAAAGAATAGTTCATAGAGAACTAAATCTTCAAAGCTAAAAAACCACAATGGTATTCTAGAGCTACAGTATTTTCTAAGAACCAATTTCAATACAAACATCTAGTACATAAAACATTTACTTATAATCTATAATCTACGAATATGAAAAGTGAGAGTACCTTAGTCTTTAGTTTTATCTTATTTATGTTTCATGATGTTAAATGATAAGGGTTTCAACTCTGTTAAACCTTCTCATGAATTTCCTTATCGGAGACAAAGAATGTTTGTAGAGGACTCACTATTAAAGGTTGTGATGGCTTAGCCATTGGTCCTAACGTTTCATGTATCCGAAGTTATTGTTTCCGCATATGTTTTGCATTTGATTCGAACACATGCACGGTGAGCATCTTCCACATTGAGTAAAGCTTGGTTGATGTGGATGATTCCACATTGTGTGATTAGTGTTAGAGTAATTTGGTCTACCTTGGTCTCTCCTAGGTTGAGGTGTTTTGGAACGAGGATGAGAGTTTTCCTTTCTTCTCGGAGGAGGTGTTTTAGACCTCATTGTGGGTTTAGTAAATTCGACTCCGGGTTTTAAGGAAGGTTTGTAAAAATGTTTTACCTCATCATCACTTGCAATGAGAATTTTAGTATTGTTTAAAAGTATAAATTTTGGTTTTGAGTTTGGGTTTGATTCTATCAATTTTTCTTTCGACTCGACTTCTTGAGCTCTTACAAAATTTACTTGTTTGGTTTCGCTAGGTGATCCTTTGGTAAAATTAAATCCTAAACCGGATTTGTCTCCGGAATGTTTTTGAGAACTTATTATTTTCTTAAGTGAATGACTACTATCATTAAATTGATTTAGCCTAGATATTTCTTTTCTAAGCATCTCATTTTCAGCTAAGATCTTGACATGTTTTACATTTTCATTCATTTACTTTCCTTCTTTTTCTAACTAGATGGTTTATCTTTTATTAGTGCTTTATTTTCTAGTCTTTATTTTAGCTTGTTTTAAAGTTTTTTTAGTCATGTACTATTAAGTCCGTATTTTTGCTTTATTTACTATATTCACTATCTAAGTACATTTCCGTCTAATGTTGATTGGTCATCACGAAAGGTATTACGGTTTCGGAAAGTACCTCATTAGAAGCCATAAGACACTTTTCGACCTTTGTCATTTCCTCTTCATCATCGTTGCTATCACTCCAGGATCCTCCAACAAACGCCTTTTGATTTTGATATTTTGATTGTTTTGGACATTCTCCGATGAGATGATTTGGATCTCCACACTTGAAACATTTTCTTTCGCCTTTGCCATTTTTGTCGTCTTTATTTCTTTGGTATGATTTTCTTTCTTCATATGGTTGTCTTACGAATCGTCCTTGTCTTTTGAAGAATTTCTTGAAGTTTCTTACAGCCATGGCGTATTCTTCATCTTCACTATCTGAGGTTGAGCTATCATCATCACTAGATTCCTTTCTAGATTTCAAGGCAATAGATCTACTTTGCTCTTTTATGATTTTGACGGTTTCGGAGTCTTTCTTAATTACTTCTTCATAAACTTTTAAATTTCCAATGAGTTCGTCAAGTGATAGAGTTGTTAGATTCTTTGATTCTTCAATCGCCGTGACTTTTGCGCGCCATTTTGGATGTAGTGCCCTAAGAAATTTCCTAACACAATTCTTGCTAGAAAAACCTTCATCAAGTGCTTTTAGACTAGTAATAATAGTGTTAAATTTAGCAAAAGCATTATCTATTGACCCCTCTTCCGGAATCATAAATTGTTCATATTGTTGAACAAGAAGATCTAATTTGTTAGCTTTGACTTAATTATTACCTTGATGAGTGATTAATAAAGTATCCATATTTCTTTTGCGGTTGACACATAAATTCTTTTCGTAATCTTTACGTGGCATGCATTATAAATTACCATTTTAGCTTCATTATTTTTTGCATGTTTCTTTTAGGGATCATCATTTTGTTTATGAAAAGGTACAACTTCATCCTTTTTCGTTTCGGGATTATTTTGTATGGGGTGGAAAACACCATCGTGTATATAACATGCCAAGATCTAGATCTTTTGATTTCACATAAGTTTTGAATTATTTTTCCAATAATAAATCCCTTTCACTTTCAAATAAGTGGTGGTCTTTGCTAGAATGCCCTTCTAAATATTTTCCGATTTCCTTGATCGATTCAAGTTTTAAAATACAATTTATTTTAAAAATCTTGTTTAGCGTGGCTCTGATACCAATTGTGGAAAACTAAAAGGGGGTTTAAATAGTTTACCAATTTTTAATTAAAGGTTTTAATTTTGTTTGTAAAATTTTAAATTCGACTTTTATGTGAATTCAACAATTGCACAATATGAACAATATACTTATCTAAACAATCAATAAAATGATTTGAGAAAGTAATGTAAGACAAGAGATAAGAGTAAGAACAATCAAACCACAATGCAAGGATTTATAGTGGTTCGGTAACGAAGCACCTCTTCGCCCTACTCCACTCCCCGAGCACCAAACTCGAGAGTTTTCTTCACTATGTCAACAAACTCCCTTATGGCGGAGAAAACCGTACACAACATTGCTTACACCGATTTACGACACAAAGCTAAATGTCGAGTTCTAATCTTAGCTAGAACCAATCTATCACAACACAACTTCATGACTTGTTCACGACTTCACAACTTCACGACTTCTTCTTATCTTAAACTTCACACTCTACTTCTATCACAACTATCTTAACCCACTTGGTAAGTTCACCAATAATTATAACTATACTTACAAAGATCCCCAAGATCTAGTACTTCACACAATATCTATAGTATACAATTTATTTACAAATATGTGATATGATTGCAACAAGATTGCAATACACACTTGAGGTGTAATACTTCTTCACTTGATGATGAAAGTATTCTTCTCTTGCACTTGAAGAATTAAGCTTGGATCACATGGAAACAAAGCTTTATGATTAAATGATCAAAAGATTTTAGAGAGGATATGTGGGCTATTTTAAGCAGAAAGAATGAGTGCAAAAGGTGAGAAAATTATGGGGAAAAGTATAGTATTTATAGGACAAACTAGGGGAGCGTCTACCTAGGGCCGGACCCTTATTTTAAGGGGGTCGGCCGTGATTTAAGGGGGCCGCCCAAAAAAAAATAAAAACTTTTTACGGACTGTCAGATGGTCGGTCCCCTTATGTGCATGGTTGGACCCCTTATCATTAAGGGGACCGCCTATTAAGAGCTAAGGGGGTCGCCCATCTAACGAATTAATTTTCCTAATTTTTTAATTTTTGCTTTTTATTTTCGATTGTAGTTCATTGTTTTTTTTCACTTTCGAGTTCCTATCAGCGATTACAGGAGTGAGACTTCCTAACAAATACTTAATCAATTTGTTCCATCATTCCTAGACATAGACGTAAGTAATTAAAAGGCTTACGTTTAAGGGGTTTAGTTAGAATATCGGCAATGTTATCTTCCGATGAAACATTTTCTATGAAAATATTTCCTTTTTGAACATTGTCACGAAGGAAATGGTGACGAATCTCAATGTGTTTTGTACGAGAATGTTGAACGGGATTTTTGCTTAAGTTTATAGCTCCTTTGTTATCATACATTATAGGAATGTCATCTAAACTAATGCCATAATATACGAGAGCTTGTTTCAACCATAGTGCTTGTTGACATGCCTTTCCGGCGCTTACATATTCGGCTTCGGTAGTGGAAATAGCAAGAGCGGTTTGCTTCTTCGAAAACCAAGATGTTAAACAACATCTCATAAACGTGCAAATACCACTAGTGCTTTTACGGTCCACATAATCTCCCGCATGATCAGAATCCGCATATACTATGGTTTCTATGTCGGACCCCTTAGGATACCATAATCCTAAGTGCGTAGTGCCTTTAACGTATCTGAAGATACGTTTAACCGCTTCAAGGTGAGAGGTTTTAGGATCCTCTTGGAAGCGTGCATAAAGGCAAACACTAAACATGATATCGGGCTTACTTGTCGTTAAGTATAATAAACTTCCTATCATACCTCTATATTTGGTATTATCTACGCACTCACCTTCTTCGTCTTTCGTGAGTTTTGTTTCCGTAGACATAGGAGTTTTCATTGGCTTAGAGTCTTCTAATAAAAATTTCTTAAGCATTTTTTTATATATTTTGATTGATTAAAGAATATACCATCTTCTAATTGTTTTATTTGTAGATCTAAGAAAATATTTAGTTCCCCCATCATACTCATTTCAAACTCATCGTGCATGATCTTGGCAAAATCATCACACATTTCTTGACAAGTTGATCCGAATATAATGTCATCGACATATATTTGGACAATGATAAGATTAGGGTCTTTCTTTTTAGTAAAGAGTGTGTTATCTACCATTCCCATGGTGTAATCATGTTTAATAAGAAAGGATTTCAATCTACCATACCAAACTTTATGAGCTTGTTTAAGTCCGTAAAGCGCTTTCTTGAGTCTATAAATATGATTAGGTTTTGCGAAGTCAATGAATCCTGGAGGTTGTGCCACGTAAACCTCCTCATTGATAAAACCGTTAAGGAATGCACTCTTTACATCCATTTAAAATAATTTGAAGTCTAGTGTGCATGCATAAGCTAATAATATTCTTATGGATTCTAATCTAGCTACGGGTGCATAAATTTTGTCATAATCAATTCCTTCTTATTGATTATAACCTTAGGCAACTAGCCTAGCTTTATTTCTAGTTACAACGCTATTTTCATCGAGCTTATTTCTATAAACCCATTTGGTTCCAATAATGGTTATATCCATAGGATTAGGGACTAATTCCCAAACCTCATTTGAAATGAATTGGTTTAGTTCTTTTTGCATGGCCATTACCTAACTTTCATCTTTCAAAGCTTCATTTACATTTTTAGGTTCTATTGTTGAAAGAAAACAAAAGAAATTACTTTTGTCTTGAGCTTATGATCTAAGAGTTCTTTGATTTAGGTTTCTAATGACATTATCTAGGGGATGACTTTTAGATTCCTTAATGTTTATGATTTCATTGTTTTCTAAAGACTTATCTTTGAGATCATTGCCTAAGGGTCTTGTTTTATTAACCTCAATAGCTTCTTCTTCGACTAAATCATCATCCTCCAATGGTGATGTTTTAGGCGTGGGAGGAGATTCATCAAATGTCACATTTAAGGATTCTTCAAATTTCATTGTTTGTTTGTTAAGAATTATGTAAGCTTTACTATTTTTCAAATATCCTAGGAAGACACCTTCGTAAGACTTTAGGTCGAACTTGGTAAGGTAATCTTTTGTATTAAGAATGGAGCATTTGCCTCCAAATACTTTGAAATAATTAAGGTTTGGTTTTCTACCTCTTAACAACTCGTATGGGTTTTTTCTTAAAATGCGTCTAATGGAAATCCTATTGATTATATAGGTTGATGTATCGATCGCGTTACATCAAAAATTTTGTGGAATGGATTGTTCATTTAACATAGTCCTACTCTGTCGGAACCAAGAATCACTTCACTTTCATAATTGAACCAAGAAAATAAGATAAGAAAATAAGATAAGAAGTTTAAAGAGAGAAAGTAAAGAGAAAATAAGAATGGTTGATTACTATGTGAAAAATACAATGAGAACCAACACCTTTTTCCTTGGTGGAAAAAGGGTTTATATACCCACTTCACTTAAGTAAGACATGTGGGCTTTCTAAGAGGGATGGGCTCAGGATTGACTTGGGCTTTAGCCGATACACATACAATATTAGATTACTAAACAAGCCTTATACTCATAACTTAGCCTATTACAACATATATTTAATAAAGATCGTGCTTCCATGATTAGTAGCCGAGCTTCCTTGTTCGGCTTAATATTTTAAGGCTAACAATCTCCCCTGAAGCGAGGCTTCCTGCCGATTCTGAGCTTCCATGTTCAAAAACATATTTAGAGGCTAACAATCTCTCTTAATGTGTGGTCTTCGAATTCCTGAGGTGAGATCTTGAATCTTGCTTCCTTGAACTTCTAGAGATTGCTTTGTCATTGAGTTCTTGAATCTTTGGTCTTTATTATGTTGTAGGCTTGTTCCTTCATGCTATGTGATCTTTGATCTTGAGCCTTTGTCATTGTCTTTCGACTTTGTCTTTTGTTCCGAGATCTTTAAATCTTTTCCTTGTTTGTCTTGATTGTCTTTGCTACCTTGCGATCTTGTGTCTTGACCAACATGCTCATACTTTGCATCTATTTGAAAGCTCTCTAATAATCTCCCTTGATAGACTTGATATCTTAAGGAAGATCTTGTATATCAGAGTTTGCGGAAGTCTTTGTCTTTAATACTTGAGCTTTCTTAATTCTTGAATCTTGATGCTTATAGTATGTCTTTGTAGTTGAGCATGAGCATGTGGTAATGAATCCGACTCTGTTGGAATGAGGCTGCAACTCCGTCGTTTGTACCTGCATTTGAATGTTAGTGATAAACAATAGATATGGACTAATATGGCTTTGTCATTAGTCGAGATTCGGTTGCATTAACCTTCAGTTCTGTGAGGACCGTTTAACAGTATAAATACTGTACCTGTGATCAGGTAGATTCAATTTAGAAGAATCTCCTTGATAGGATTTCCAGCTTTAAGCGTAAGATCCTCTAACACATATGTATTAGATTCACCATGCTAGCTTGTTCTTAATATTGGAACGTCTCAAAGCAGACAGCACGATATGAGTGAATCGGTTAGTTATTATCTTACCGATTGAGCCGTCAATTCATTTACCGAACCAAAATCGATATCAAGTTATCACAAGTTTGATTCATATAGAATCTCGCAAGTCACCTACCGAGAGCTTGTTTGATGTTGGCTCAAGCATGATTTCCATCTTCACGGTAAGTACTTAAGTATCACTCGGATGTTCTGGCAAAATCACAAGGATAATGCGTATGACTCTTGTTAATAGCTTGTGAACTTGATGATGTTCAACAAGTGTTTGTAATGGAATGTGTCCTAATAAGATTTATTTTTTTGATCTTTTGGCTCTAGACTCGATTAGTGCATTTTGGTTTTAGTACTCGGAGGCTGAAGCAGACTGCCACCTATTCAATGTCAACTAACTCGGAGTGAGAAAGTCAATAGAAGTCGTGTGTATCTCCGTGACAAATGAGACAAGTATCTATTAAGAGAAAATTAAATGGCTGGGAAGGGTTGTGCATTGCATCACTAGGTCCATGATGTCATTCTTTAATATCAGAATTCATCTTTGTGAAAACCGATAGATTATGTATTGACCTGATTTCTGCCTAAGGTGTAAGGAGGGCTGCTTTGTTTTCACCCTTTATCCATACATTTCTTTTTAATTCTTCAACCCCTTCAATGCTTACCAAGACGTCATTACTAACACCTTGTTGTGATTGTTTTAGTGTTAGCTCAATCTTAGTCAGCATTATTCCCTCAACTCATTCATCTCCAATCATACCTAAGGACTGCTATTTCTAACTATGGATTGTCCTTGGGTAGATCCCTCCGGTGATCATTGGACTAATACCTAACCTAACCACCTTATGACTTCAGAATCGTTTTGAAATTAATAGGTTGTTGGGTATAAGATGGAACCAAAAAAACCTTTTCCGAAGAGCGCATTTTGAGTCATTTAGATCACTTATTATTTTCAAGATCACATTTTAATTATATTTCTCCCCTTATTTTAAATACTAATTCACTTAGTTTTTGAAATACCATGTGATTAAAATTTGTCATGAGAATCCTGTGGGAAAAATATTATTAGCATGAATTATATGAAACCTTAACTTGCTCCCCCTCAATTTTACATATGTTTGACACCAAAAAAATGATACCAAGTTGTAAAATGAATATAAAATTGAGGGTTAGCATTGTTGAGCACACAATTTTGAAAGATTTTGAATTGTCATTGAGAAATTCTTGAAAAATTATGTTCAACTTTTTGAAAAACCAAATGTTAGAAGACTTCTCTTCTAACTTTAAGGATAAGTGTACTGAAAAATACACTCTCCTTTGTCGTTTGGGTTCGAGTTGCAATCTGAGAGCGATTACAAGTCATAAAGAAAATAAGAAATGACATGTTTTGAAAGCATTTGAAACTCTTGCTCGAACTTCATTTACACGCCCGTGTCGATGTTAATCAACATTTCTAGGTATGTAAATGTTATCGATTCCAAGATACATGCCGAGAAGATTCTTTTTGGTATTTTTGAGATTTTTTTGATTTTATATTTTGTTTTTCTAGGTTTTATATTTTTCTTAGAAGACTTTCTTTAACGCTTAAGGATAAGTTCACTTATGCGTTTCACTCTCCTTTGTTCGTTCGGGTCCGAGTTGCAATCTGAGGCTTTACACGTCATTAAGAAAATAAAAATGACATGTTTTGAAAGCATCTTGACAACTCTGTAAACTTCATTTACACACCCGTTGTCAATGTTAATCGACATTTCTTGGCACGTCAAATGTTAACGATTCAAGAGACATGTCTAATGAAGATTCTTTTTGTGATCACATTTTTTGATTGTTTGATTTTGTATTTTCTTTTGAAATTTTATATTATAGTTTTTTTTGGTAAAAGGTTTTCCCGGTAACATTGTATTACACCAAATAACAATGAATAGTACAAAGGATAAGGGTGAAATCCTTATCTCAGCCTAGATATGGACACTTTACAAGCAACAAATGCTTTACTAGTCTACTTCCTACATTAGACACATGTCATGCCATTCTTTTGACTACAAAAAAAGAAGATACCAACAATTTATAACCATCCGTAGTTAGCCATATGTTTTTATCAACACTTCTATTTGGCATCAGTGATTCCACTTCAGATGGAAAAGGATCCTAAAACAACGAGCAAGAATGATCACGAACATATTAAAATACTCAAAATAGCCGTCGTGGCTAACTTCCATATAACGAACCATAGCCAAACATATATGTTTACCAATCATGATCAACATATATTGGCTAACTTCCTGATGAAAATTGATGAAACGAGTAGGTCAAGAATGTAGCACCATCATCATCATTACGCAGACTCCAAATCTGTTAAAAACGAAACCCTTCCTCATATTGCACCAACCTAGGTACGATACATGATAGAGTAATGCAAATCAGATCGAGAACAGATCTGATCGATTACAAAGACTTCCAATAACCAAACCGGCTAACTTCCATATCAGCGTCCAAAAGAAAACACAACCAGCATGTGTAGTGACACATGATAGCAAAAAACGTAGCAGCCACGATGATCAACAATTCATGATAAACATGAAGCTTAATTGTATTCATGCTGCATATAATCAAAGTGAGTCTCAGCTGCGAAGTAGACTAGAGAACAGCCCACGATCAATAGCAAACCCTGTTTTTATATGTTTTATATTTTCGTATTTTGATTTTCTGAAAAATATTTACAAATCGATGTTTGAAGAATATATCAAGCAGATTCATTTGTCAAAACCTTCAGTTCTGCTGGAGTCAAACATCTCATACCAATTCGTCTGACAAGATACTGAAACCTATCTTTGGGTAAGGCTTTAGTAAACATGTCAGCTAATTGGTATTCAGCTCTGACAAAATACAATTCAATTATACCGTTTTCAACATGTTCCTTGATGAAATAATATCGAGTATGGATGTGCTTGGTACGGGAGTGCTGCACGGGGTTGCATAAGATTACTATGGCTGACTGAGAGTCGCAATACAACGGTATCTTGTTGTATTTGAAGCTATAATCCTTAAGCTCTGTCCTCATCCATATTACTTGAGCACAACTTGCAGATAACGCCACGTACTCAGCCTCTGCTGATAACATTGCATTGCAGTCTTGCTTCTTTGACATCCAGCTGACTAACTTATCACCTAGGAACTGTATTCCTTCAGAAGTGCTTTTGCGAGTATCAATACATCTGGCATGGTCGGCATCTAAAAAAGCTGTTAGTTCAAATCCAGAATCCTTCGGATACCAGAGTCCCATGTTAATGGTGCCCTTCAAGTATCGAAAGATCCTTTTAACCTCTTTGAGGTGTTTTTTAGTCGGTCTTGCTTGATAACTTGCACAATAACATACTGATTGCACTATATCTGGTCTACTAGATGTCAAATACATAAGTGACCCGATTTTGCTATGGTAGTTAGTTTGGTCTACGAGTTTTCCACTCAAGTCTGCATCCAGTTTAGGTTTCGTAGCCATTGATGTACCAATGCTTTGACCTTTTTCCATACCATGTTTTTTTAAGTATCTCTAAAGCGTACTTAGCCTGGTTGATAAAGATACCTTGCGGGGATTGGTGAATCTGAAGTCCTAAAAAGAATTTCATTTCACCCATTAAGTACATCTCAAATATATTGTGCATTAATTTTTCAAATCGTTTAGAAAATTTAGGGTTTGTGGACCCGAAAATAATGTCATCAACGTAAATTTACACAAGTAGAATGTCATCCCCATATCTTATCGTGAATAGAGTCGGGTCAATTGTACCTTTAGTAAAACCTTTGGACATCAGAAAATTTAAGAGTTCATCATACCAGGCTCTTGGAGCTTGTTTCAATCCATATAGAGCTTTCCTTAAACGGTAAACCTTTTCTGGATGATCAGGGTCAACGAACCTATCTGGTTGTGCAACATAAACCTCCTCCTTAAGTGGACCATTAAGAAATGCCGTTTTCACGTCTATCTGATAAATTTGAAAAGACTTGTGTGCAGCATAAGCGACGAAAATCCGAACAGCTTTCAAGCGAGCAACTGGAGCAAATGATTCTTCGAAATCAATACCCTCTTCCTGAGCATAGTCCTTAGCTATAAGTCATGCCTTATTGCGAATTATAGTTTGGTCTTCATTCTTTTTTTCTTCCATAACCACTTTAGCTTGATTACGTTCTTGCCAAAGGGTTTGTCAACGAGTTCCCAAACTTGGAGTTTGTCAAACTGATGAAGCTCTTCCTGCATTGCATCTATCTATGCAGAATCATCCATTGCCTCCTTAATGGTTTTTGGTTCAGCAGTACTCACGGTGAGTGCGAACATACACATTTCAGGATCGGTTACAAGTTGTCATGTTGTTTGCACTGGCTTGGATGGATTTCCATGAACTTGAGATAACGGTGATCTTTTGTCCATCGATATTCGGAATCTTATGGTTGATTGAATTATTCATATTTGAATTATCAATATTGCGTGAGGATGACTCAACAATTTCTCGTACCGGTGTATAGAAATGATTGATAAATTCATGTTGTTGAACTTGTATATCTTCTGCTTGATTATCGTTGTTTTCCTCAGCAAGAACATTTGTAGTTAAAGTTTTCGGTTCTGATGGAGATTGAATATTCGATGTAGGTAGTGTGTCTCATTATATAGAATTGTCGGTGGGAGGAGAAGACTTGTTGACACTTGATGTACCTGCATTGAAAAATTCATCGTACAAAGGACCAAAAAGAAGATCCAACTCTTGTTATGACGGAACTGTTGTATCTGCTGAAGGAGAAACATTTTATAGTTAGGTCGCGAGGCCAGAGTTGTCATAAGCTGACACCTTTTGTCGTTGTAGAACGAGGCCTGAAGTGTCATTATTAACAAACGTCTTTGACATCTCTTTGATCTCATCAAATCTAAGCTGTATGGATTCAACTATTAATCGAGTTCTCTTGTTGTAAACTCTATATCCCTTAGACTGAGTAGAGTATCCCACCATAATGTACGGATCCCCTTTTTCTTTCATCTTATCTAGATTTTCACCATCTCTGGTTAGGTAACAACTGCAACCAAAAATGTGAAGGTAGTTAATTGAAGGTTTCTTGTCATTAATGATGTGGTATGCCATTTTCTCATGTATTGGGATGATGATAGACCTGTTTTGAGTATAGCATGCGGTTGCAATTGCTTCAGCCCAAAAGAACAAAGGAAGTTTAGAAGGTGAGAGCATCGTGCAAGCAGCCTCAACCAGAGTACAGTTTCGTCTTTCGACAATGTCGTTCTGTTCAGGTGTTCGAGGAGTAAAAGTTTGATGCTCAATTCTTTTTTCTTTAAAGAATGCATTGAGTGTCTTGTTTAAGAACTCAGTGCCTCTGTCAGTTCGAACATAAATTACTAGGGCTTGAAGATTTCGTTGGATCATCACGAGAAAATCTTTTAGAACTTTTAGGGTTTTATCTTTGGGTCGTAGAAAGAGAGTCCAAGTATATCTGGAGTAGTAGTCTACAATTACCAGAATATATTTCTTCCCATCTATGCTAGCAACCCGCATTGGACCACATAAGTCCATATGAAGCAAATTTAGCCGTCCTTTAGAACTTGGAATAACCTTTATCTTGAATAAACTTCTTTTTGCTTTACTCACTTCACAAGAGGAACAAAGTTAATCCTTGACATATTTTAGCTTTGGTAAACCAATCACAACATCCTTCTTTGAAAGCAAGTTGATGTCGTAGAATTAAGATGAGAAAGTCTTCGATGCCATAACCATGCTTGAGTTGGCAAGGCTTTAGCCATGAAACATATTGGAGTTGATGAAGTGGTTTCTTGAAGAGAAATTATATAGAGATCAGATCCACAATTACCGGTGAGTAAATCGTTTCCCTAAAGATCTCTAACGAAACACGTAAATTTTCAAAAAGCAACCTCCAAATCCGCATCACAAAATTAACCAACCAAGAAGAGATTGTGATTGAGTCCCTCGACGTAATAAACCCTGTTGATCGTGATATTTCCTTGAACTAAATCTCCATATCCAAGAATTAGAGCAAATTGATCATTGCCGAAACGAACGATACCCAGATATTTCTCAACAAAATTACATAGCAACTTTAGATTGCCCGTCACGTGCTTTGTGCATCCAGAGTCAACAATGAATAGGATGAGTTGAACAATTTGCAAAAGAATTAGAGGACGATGGAATACTTGACAAATTGGATCCTAAAGTATTTGTGAGTTTCAAGATATTAGTTATCCTAGATGCATTATCTATAGCAAAACTAACTCTCTTTTTTACATTCTCATTCCTAACTTTAGGCACCCACTTCATTTTTGTCTTAAGAACCCATTTATATCCTGATGGGTATTGTTGTTCTAACCACCATTTCCATGTCTTACTAGTTTTCTCATACAACTTCCTATAGTAACTCTTGAAATTTTGAATAGTGGATTCTGATGCAACTGTTTTCTTAGGGGGTGTTGCAACAGATTTGTTCGCTTGACTTTTGGGTTGTCTAGTACTAATAGGCACTACTTTAGGCTTCTTAGTTCTAGCATTCACGTCATTTAAGAATTTAGAAACACAGTCATAATGATCCGAATTAAACAGGCATTTTTCGCAAGTAACACAAACAACATTAACATTTGAAGTTCTAGATTTTAAACTATCATTACACGCAGTTACAGACTTTATTTTATTAGAAATACTAGAAATCCTATGGTGTTCTTCTACTTTAATCTTCTTAAACTTCACTTGACTAGTGTTTGGCACGACCTTATCTTTCATTTGAGTGCTCCTAAGCTGCGGTCCGTTAACATTGGTTCTGTGAGTTACTCCTGTAGAGGTAGACACGTAAGGATTACTATTCCTATAAGTCTGAGGCAACTGTGGTGCTCTAGTTTGTGTTGTCCTAGTGTTAATTCGATACATGCCTGGTTTAATCACATTTGTGTTTCTTACATCTTGCCTTGCTGTTTGAGGTAAAATCCATGTAGTGACTAGTTTTGATAAACCCTCTAACACATTAGTTTTCGAAACCGACTTTATCTTTGAAATATTATTTCTCTCAAGAGAGTCTAAAAAGGGATTCGGTTTTCCTAAAACTGATGGTTTTGGAATCCTTTGAGCATTTGGTTGTCGAACAACAGATGGTTTATCAAACTTAGTTTCTACAGATTTTCCTTTGCATTTTTCAATGAGTTTCTTTAACTCACATATGGCAATGTTCTTGTCTTGCAGTTGAGCTTTCAAATCTTCTATTTCGAAATATTGTTCACGTTCTTTTTGAAATACATTTAACGCTTTTTCTTTGCAAATTGTGTCATTTTTCATTTGTTCTTGACATTGTTATAAAGCAAGTTCAAGAGAAATCGAGTGTTTTTCTAATTTAGCAAAACTTCGTAAAAGCTCAGTATAAACTTCTTTACTAACAGTTTCAGTTTGTTTCGAAAGTTTTTGTGCAAGACATTCACATTCTTTGACTTTATGAAGATATAAGCATTGCAATTCAGTGTGCGCATCTAAATCAAATAACGAATGCAAATAAGAACACATAACATCATTAGACACACATTCTTGCAAAAGTATATCATACATGTTTAAAAATTCTACTTTATCAGATTCAAGTTCGTTAATTTCTTTTTTAAGGGATTCAACGTACTTTAAATCATCATGCATTTCTTGCTTAAGTTCAAGAACAAATGTGAAACTATCATTTTGTGTCTTTATGGCAAGAGGCATCAAACATGTCTTAATTAGGATTTCCATATCATGAGCAGTTGGTGCACGAAAATAATCATGAGAATGCTTTTCCCAAGCTTCATCAACAAGTTCTCTAAAATGATTTATGTTATTCGTCATTACATTGTATGCTTGTCTACTTTTACTTATTGATTTTGAAACAGGTAAGAAATCGATGTTTTTGAAAAAATTTGGTATAGTTCTCACAAAAGATTTTCTCTACATTTTCTTTCTTACTTCATTTGCATGTGCCAACTATACATGATATTGTTGTGTCAGTGGTTTGAAAATTTCATAAAGACTATTTACCTTCGTGTAGTCATAAGGTTTAACTTTGTCTTTATTTAATTTTGATCGACTCTCTTTTTTAAGAGTCAGATTCTTTTCCCTATCGGGGACGAGTCTGTTTACAGGATCAGATAGGTCATATGGGATCGCATACAAACATGGTTTCTCAGATTGAGCCTTTTTGAGGCACATTGGATTTTCAAAGGTAGGTCTACCATTGAATGTTGGGCCTTTGGGAGCTAACATATGAATGGTTTTAATTGACTGATTTCTTTTGTAAACAATTTCATTCAAAAACTTTAATTGCTTTTCCATTGAAATCATTTTGTCAGTGTCGTTTTCTTCCTTAAGTTTCAAATCCGTTATTACCTTTGTTTTCTCTTTGACAAGACCTTCGTAATGTGACTTTGTTAAAAGACTCTGTTTGACTAACTCATCGTGTTTCTCTTTGACAACTGAAATTTCATAGGCTTTAAATTTTAAACCTTCTTTTATGTCAATTTCTTTTTGAGATAATAGTCCTAGAGTTCCATTTAACTTATGTTCAAGTTTTTCATAGTCAACTGTACGATCATTTAAGGTCTTGTACGTCTCAAGTTCAATATGTTTATTATGAAGTGCAATTAGGTAACTATCCCGAATACTATTAGACTCCCTTAGAGTTCTACTAGTTTCTGCAAGAATAGATTTGCACTTGATCAATTTATGAGCAAGTGTTGTGTTTGCTTTCTTTAATTGCTTTTGAATCTTTTTATTTTCATCAACATCAAGTTTTAAATTTGCAATTAAATTAGCAAGCGCAACACGCTCATCATCACATTCTACAACATTTTAGTCAGTCTGAATATCATTATCACACATATCTGGTGAATCAGGAATGACATTACTATCAACCTTTTCCACTACACATGTGTTACTAATGGATTCAGGTTGCTTAGAATGCTGTCTTGGCAAACACATTATATCCAGTATCGTATTGTACATGTTCCAATGGCTTAGTATCAGTTCCTGAGCCTGCAGTAGGAACCTCCTGGATCTTTGCCATAAAGCTGTAATGTACTTCCAATTCTTATTCATCAATCTCTTCATCCGTGTCTTCTAGCCAATCAGATTGCTCTGCTTGTAGTGAAACACCTTTCTCAGCTTGTTTGCACATCAATATCTTTTCCTTGTGATATGTAGAGTCTTTCACCCTTTTTGGTTTCCTACATTCCTTTGCAAAATGACCAAATTCCTTGCAATTGAAACACTGTATCCTAGTTTGCTGCACTACCTAACTGCCTATAGTCTCCTTAACCTCAACAACAGTCACTGTCCTCTGATTCCCAAACTGCCCAGTCTGATTATCATTCTTGTACCTTGAAGTAGTATCCACATTCTTGTTTCTAGAGTTTGAAAAAGTTCTAAGGTTGTTGTTGGTAGGTTTGTAGATAAATTTAAAGTACTTTGCAATGAGTGCCAAGTTTTTTTGAATTTCCTTATCGTTTTGAGCTTGTTCAGGATCATTGTCTTCTTCAGAAGCTGACTCAAATAGAGGTGTGATTGGTTTGGCTATCTTTTTGCCTTTGTGTCTGGTAGTTGCATGAGATCTGGTTTGAGGTGATGCTTTTGATGTTGGTGCATATGGTTTGTGAGACTATGGTGCTTGATAATAAGGATTTGGATGTGATTGAGCAGCAACAACAAGTGCTAATGGGTTAGCATTCTTGGCTATTGTTTTAGTAAGGATTTCATTAACTTCCTTTTGATATTATTTCAGAATGTCAAAGAGCTTGTGATATGAGACTTTATCCAATTCGTGTTGTTGCTTGACAATTGTCACAAACCTTGACCATTCTGGTTGAAGTTGTTGAAGAAACTGAACGTTGACTTGCATCGTAGCAATTGTCAAGTTGTTTCTTATCATTTCATTCATCATCTTGTAAAACCTAGAGTAATATGACTCCATTGACTTTCCATCATAAGAAGTGAATTTTCCAAACTCCCAAAACAAATTAGTCCTGACATCTTGAATGTTGAGAGATTCACCTTATTGTAGCCTTTCAATAACTATCCACATTTCATGAGCTGTCTTGCAAGCATCAACAGTTGAGTATATTTCATCTCCAATTCCAGTTAATAGCAAATGAATCTCTTCCTTTTCTGATTCATAATGAGCTTTGTTTTCAGGAGACATATTCAAGATTGTCTCAACCGCTGTTCGTTCAGGAACTGTTGGAGTATTATCTGTTGTGTGTACAACTAGAATTACGACAGTAGTAGGAGTGTAAGGACCTTAAAGAATGCATTTCCTTAAGGCATTACCATTTGGTCTTGTATCGATGTATCTTGAGAACCGTAATTGCCATTGTGCATGTCTTCCTGTTGCAAGCATTGGTGGATGATCCCTTGAACCAGCTGCCATGATGTTGTTATGCATTTGACTGTCGGTTGTGAAAGTTGTGATTGGAGTAGTCATGATGAATGATTGTAGAATTATGAAGTAAAAAATGATTGAAGGATCTTAAGTAGATGTGTTGTGATTGAAGTTGTGGTTAAATGAATGCAATTAACGTCCACAGGATTTTACAAGTCTATGATTTAAACCGAGAAAAGAATTGAGTCTTTCACGGGATTCTACAAAATTAATAGAAAACCGTGAATGTAAAGTGATTAAGATTAAGATTTGTTTGAGTATGATTAATGTCTTTTAAGTCCTTGATGTTGATTCAGTTTGATGGTTGGTTAAGGTAAATTAATTGTCTTTTAAAGTCCAAAGTCCAAATTGTCCAAAATTAATTTCACCGAAAATGGCATGTACCGAAAATGGAATTCACCGAAAATGGTAACTAAAAATGATTTTCGGTACTGTCTTGAATTAAGCAAACCACTAGGCAAAGAAAATGATCAAACCGCTGGCCTTGTTGTAATGTCAAACCGCTACCAATTAGAAGGACAAACAGCTGGCTCATGTAAAATAACAAACCACTGGCAACTATTTTGTCAAACCGCTGGCCACAAAAAAATGAACAAACCGCTATCAATTGTTAATCCGGTAAATTGCTGCCTAGTGTATTTTATCAAACCGCTGGCAATACTTGATCCGATAAACCGCTGTCAACAATTTTATTAAACCGCTGCTTAGTAAAGTTACCAAACCGCTACCAAGGAAAGAATTGGGTAGAGAGATGTTTCTAATGGGCCAAGGAAATAATCAAACTGCTACACCTGTTAGGTAAACCGCTGCAAAAAAAAAACTCAAACCGCCACTTAACTAATCAAACCGCTATAAGTTTTTTAAACAAACCGCCACCACCACCTGTACTTGTTTTTGTTTTCTTGTGGACTTTCAACTAGCATACAAATGCGAGTACACACTTTGTTGTTTTGCTTGTAAGTAGCTAGAAAACAAACTAAGGTTTACAAATGAACTTCAAACTGCTACATAGAGTTTATGATTATACGAATTAGCTCAAAATGAATCAAATAAGCTAAAACCTAGCCAAATAAGCTTTATATCTACTAGACTAATCTATGAAGACTTAATGAGATAAGCTAATATGGTTATGATAAGCTAATATGGTCATGACCAAGAAAGTGCTAAACCTCTACGTTGAACACTAAATAAGCCGAATAGAATAAGCTTAAAAAAACTAACTAGCTTATGTAACCTACGAGATCATTAACAAACAAAGCTACAAAATGATAGAACAATGAAAGTACAAGTTTAGTGAGCCAATAAGCCAAAAACCAATGATGTCGTAAGCTTATTAGCTTAATGATAAGCTCAAAATAAGCAAGAAATGACCATAATCAACCACCTATCTGCTTGAGGCTCTTGATACCAAATGTCAGAACCAAGAATCACTTCACTTCCATAATTAAACCAAGAAAATAAGATAATAAGAATGATAAGAAAATAAGCTAAGAAGTTTATAGAGAGAAACAAGAGAGAGAAAGTAGAGAAAAAATAAGAATGGTTGATTACTATGTGAAAAATACAATGAGAACCAACACCCTTTTTCTTAGTTAAAAAGGGTTTATATACCTACTTCACTTAAGTGAGACGTATGGGCTTTCTTGGTGGGATAGGCTCGGGATTGACTTGGGCTTTAGCCCTATACACATACAATATTAGATTACTAAACGAGTCTGATACCCGTAACTTAGCCTATTACAACATATATTTAATAAAGATCGTGCTTCCCTGATTAGTAGCTGAGCTTCCTTGTTCGGCTCAATATTTTGATGCTAATGTACTCATTTCTTGTAGAGTGCGATTTTTTTTTCTACTACCCTATTTGATTGTGGAGTACGAGGAGCGGAAAAATTGTGAGAAATCCCATTTAAGTCACAACAGTTTCCAAATTATACTTCATTAACAAATTCTCGACCATGATCCATTCTAATTGATACTCTGGAACATCCTAATTTAGTTTAAATCATTTTACTGAATATTTTGAATTCTTCGAAAGCTTCGGTTTTATTTTTTAAAAATCTAGTCCATGTATATCGGGAATAGTCATCCACAATTACTAAGGTATAACGATTTCCTCATAACTTCGTATGGCGGAAGGGCCAAATAAATCCATTTGTAATAATTCTAAGCATCTAGTTGTCGATACTATATTTTTGGCCTTGTGACTAGCATGAGCTTGCTTTCTAATTTTGCAAGCGTCATAAAAATTTCGGTCAAATTTAAGCTTAGGTAGATTTCTAACCAATTCCTTAGAAGCTAATGATTGAATTAATTGCATATTAGCGTGACCTAATCTCCTATGCCATAAGGTGGAATTTTCGTCTAAGGATGCAAGACATATTTTATCTTCTGGTTTATTTCCTAGTTTCATCACATATAGCCCTCTTTTTCTAATTCCCCTACCTATGACCTTTTCGTCTTTGATTATTTCGCTATCGTGTTCGGTAAATACTACTTTGCACTTATTATCACATATTTGACCAACACTAAGCAAATTAAATTTTAAATTATCTGCGTGCTTAACATTTTCAATAATAAGGGAGTCATGAGAAATCGTACCTTTGCCAATGATGTTACCACGCAAATTGCTTCCGAAAATAAAGTTGCCTCCGTTATATGCTTTGTATGTAGAAAATAACTTTCGGTTACCCGTCATGGGTTTTGAGCATCCACTATCTTTGATCCACTCATCGGGCTCTAGGTTTATTCCTAAGCATATTTCGTTTGACGCTTGAGCTACAAGGCAAGTTTCGACTCTTCAATAGCCGTAACCTTTGCGCGCCATTTAGGATGAAGTGCCCTAAGAAATTTCCTAACATAGTTCTTGCTAGAAAAACCTTCATCAAGTGCTTTTAAACTAGTAATAATAGTGTTAAATCTAGCAAAACCATTATTTATTGATTCCTCTTTCGGAATCGTAAATTGTTCATATTGTTGAACAAGAAGATCTATTTTGTTATCTTTGACTTGACTATTACCTTGGTGAGTGATTAATAAAGTATCCCAAATTTCTTTTGCGGGTTTACACATAATTTTTTTTTCGTATTCTTTACGTGGTAGAGCATTATAAATTACCATTTTAGCTTTATTATTTTTTGCAAGTTTCTTCTTAAGATCATCGTTTTGTTTATCAAATGGTATAATTTCATCCTTTTTAGTTTCGGGATTATTTTGAATAGGAGGAAAATCACCATAGGTAATAATATGCCAAAGATCTAGATATTTTGATTTCACATAAGTTTCGAATCTATTTTTCCAATAAATAAATCCATCACTTTCAAATAGTGGTGGTCTTTGCATAGATTGCCCTTCTAAATATTTTTCCGATTCCATAGATCGATTCAAGTTTTAAAATACAATTTATTTTAAAAATATTGTTTGACGTGGCTTCTGATACCAATTGTAGAAAACAAGAAGGGGGGTTATGTGAATTCACAATGTGCACAATATGAACAATTATTTAACTGAACAAATAAGTAAGGACAAGATATGAAATAAATATGCAAGACAAAAGATAAGAGATAGAAAGATCAAACCACAACACAAAGATTTATAGTGGTTTGGTAACAAAGCACATCTTCATCCTACTCCACTCCCCGAGCATCAAACTCGAGAGTTTTCTTCACTATGTCAACAAGCTCCCTTTAGGCGGAGAAAACCGTACACAACTAAGCTTACACCGATTTCTGACACTAAGCCAAATGTCGAGTTCTAATCCTAGCTAGAACCAATCTATCACAACTAACCATACTACTTCACAACAATTCACAACTTCTCTACCCTTCACAACCTTTCTATACTTTACTTCACAACTTCACTTCAACTAGACACTACTTTGATCACACCAATCTAACACTACTTACTAAGATCACCCTGATCTAACTATGCTTACAATGATTACTACAATCTACCTATTATACACAACTACTATACACACCTTCACAATATACACAAATGATTTACAAGATATAATACAATCGCAACAAGGTTGCAAGGACACACACTAATCTATAATACTTCTTTGTTTGATGGTAGGAAGTATTCTTATCTTGCACTTGAATATCTAAGCTTGGATCACTTAGAAACAAAGCTTTATGATTAAATGATCAAAGGATTGTGGGAAATGTGTGGACTGATTTTAGACAGACAAGAATGAGTGCAAAATGTGAGAAAATAAGTGAGGAACAGTCCAATATTTATAGGCAAGCTGGGGAGCATTTTTGTCTGGCCGCCCCCCTTAGCTCTATGGCAGGCCCCCTTATCACTAAGGGGGCCGCCTAGGCTCAGACGCTCCCTTTTTTCTCTTTTCTATGGGAGGTGTTTTCTGGAATATTTCTAGCCGTTTTTGGGTAGAAAATTTGAATTTAAAATATTTATTTTGAATAAAACATTTCTTTGAAATATAAAAATATTTTGTAAAAGTTATAAAAATATTTGTAACATTTTATAAAAAAATGTGAGGTTGAATAAAAATTCATTTGATCATAAAATGTATTAAGCATTTATTTATTCATACATTTAAGTGATTAAATTGTCGAAATGAAAATTTACTACTAATTACTTGTTTACGTTTTAATTTTACATTGAGCATTTTTACATTTTGTGATTATCAAAACGTAGTGAGATCGAAAAATATTAATAACTTTTTTAGGCATTATTTCTATCAACACAAACCAGAATTATGTGTACATCAAAATTTAAAATTAGTTACTCACATGATAACCTAAAACATAGTTGTAGTGTGCATTAGTTCATATCCTCAACTAAACACAAATAACTTATTGTAGTACGTTAGCTCAACGGGTGACGAATTAGAGGGGTAATCTAATTTAAGACTCAACGCTTGCCTCTCCTTCTTTGTATAGTATGTTCGTGTGTTTGGTGATTAAACGTCGTGTGCTTAGCTAAAGTAGACAATTTGAGTAACCTAGCAGCTACAGCAGTAGTGAGAAGTCTTTGTTCACGTATTTGCCTTAGGTTTAGGTAGTTAGATGCCGAGTCGGGCCGATCGGGTGTCTTAATTCAAGCGATGGTATAGAAGAAGTACGAAACGAAGTGAGAGCCTCGAGGGCAGCGAAATGAGTGATAGCCATTAATCAACCAATAACCACTTTGTCTAGTATGCATTTTATCATAGAAAAAAAGTTTTCAAGATCGGGGTCCTACCCAGGATCGTTTTTGTCTTTGCAAGATCGAGATCGTAAAGTCGGATCGGGATCGTAAGATCCTACTATAATGTCATTCTCGTAATAATATGTGTAATATTATACAAATCTACAAATTATTCTATATTATAAACATAAATTTTATATGAATGTTTCATAGAAATGTTGTCATAAATTATGATTATGAAATGTTTAAGAAAATTAACATGTTGTCTTTTAAATTCTACGAAACACAACTCATAAATTTGTAGTTTTTTAGTTTGCGGTTCGAAAAAAGTAAGATCTGATCGGAGTAGATCTTAAGATCCTTTGGTCAAGATTGGGATCCTATAAGATCCTAAGCATGCAAAGATCCTATGTAGGATCCGAACCGTTTTTGATTTGTAGTATCGTAAAATCGTAAGATCCTACGATCAGGATCGGGATCTTAACAACCATGAGAAAAACACAATAACCTAAAAAATATCATTAAAACAACACAAAAATAAAACTCTGACAAATAGTTTTCACGAATTGATAGCCATTGATCAACCAACTACGACTCACATATGAGAATTTGAAATAATAGCTAAACAAGACATTTCATTTGGCTCAAGAATACCCATATCACCATTATAATCCATGTCCATTATATCATAATCTTGTGATTCGAGAGCCAAAATTTGAGTCCTGAACAATGAGTTGCACATAAACCTTTTTACATGTCAATCAATCAAACAAAGTACCACTCTTAAAGGTTTTGTGTTGGTACTCCTAGTAACCGTTGCCTAAAGGGTAGTCGTTGGCACAACAGGCAGACTCAATAATTACATGTGGTTGTGGGTGTAAAACATTCACTAGTAACTGTTTGACGCAGAACAGAAACGTGCTATAAACGCTAACTAGGGTTCAAGTCGAATCACAAAGAGAATAAAGAGTAAAAGTCATGAATTGTTATTGATTATTGAATGCCTACACAAAAAACCCAAGTCCTATATTTATAGGAAAACTAAACTTGGGAAAAAAGTCAACCCAAATATTCTAGAATAAACAAAATAAGGAAACTAAATATTATGACACAAATAGTAGCATTACTCCAGCAATAGTAGAATTACTCCAAAGTAAAGTTACTCCCAAAAAACCAATAACCTCAGTAGGCTTTAGGCAACAAAATAGGGTTACTCCTGCAATAGTAGAATTACTCTAAAGTATAGTTACTCTTAAATACAAGTAACCTCAGTTTGGTTTAGCAGTGCTCTTACTCCTACTAGGAGTACCCTTACTCTTGTCACGCTCTAGGTGCTCCATATATTCCTCTGCTAGCTCATTAATTATGTTCTCATCATTCCCCCTCTCTTTAAAAGACCTCGTCCTCGAGTGCTTGTCCTCATTTACGTCCTTGGAGTGAAACCCATAAATATTTGACACATTGAAAGTCTTTAGTATTTGGCAAGTCCACCACATAAGCATTATCATTAATCTTTCGAAGTATTTTGTACTGACCATATTTCTTTGGCTGTAGCTTGCTATAAATCCCAACCGGAAAACGTTCTTTGCGAAAAAACACCATTACCTCATCTCCTACTTGGAACAACTTCTTCTGACGATGCTTATCCGCTGCAATTTTGTACTTAGCATTTGCTTCGGTAATGTTGGCTCACACAACCTTATGAGTAGCTTGAACTTCTTCCAACATCCTATTTGCTTAAATATTCTTCTTGCCCGGTAAATCAACTAAATCGACCACGTGCCTTGGAGAAGTCTTGTACACAACCTCAAATGGTGAAAATCCCATGAAACTATGAATCACACTATTATAAGCAAATTCAGCTTGTGCCATCGACACATCCCAAAGTTTAGGCTTTTTCCCACACAAGCAACGTATCATATTCCCCAATGTGTGATTAACTACTTCAGTTTGACCGTTCGTTTGAGGATGAGTTGCTAAAATTCAAAGATGTACCCAATCGTCTCCAAAGTGTCAACCAAAAATGAGCAAGAAACTTACTACCCTGATCAGAAGTAATGGACTTTGGAACTCCATACAAACAAACCACCTCTTGAAAGAACAACCTCGCAATATATGCCGCATCTGAAGTCTTCTTACAGGGAGTGAAATGTACCATCTTGGAAAAACTATCAACAACAAACACAAAATCGACTCCCCTTTGAGTGCGAGGAAGCCTAAGCACAAAGTCCATCAAAATATCGACCCAAGGACTATCATGTACGTGCAATTGCATATAAAAACCTGTATTTTGTGCTTTACGCTTTCCTTCTTGACACACGACACATCTCTTCTCAAAAGCTCCAACATCTCTTTTTAATTGAGGCCAATAAAATCGACTTTCTACACTAGCAATGGTCTTATCTCGACCTATATTAGCACTCAATCCTCCCGCATGTGCCTCCTTAATCCATTGACTCCTAAGGGAAGTCTTAGGAATATACAAACAATTACCTTTAAATAAATAACCGTCAAGTAAAATAAACTCACCCCGATGTTGCTTGGTTTCGAGCTCCATCTAAATGTTACTAAAATCTTCATCATTTGCGTACAACTCCTTAATTGAATCAAAACCCAAAACCTCGTTACTAATGGACACCAATAAAGTGGTCTTTCTACTCAAACTAATTTGGTATTGAATATTCCTCAATGGTGGCAAAGCGTCTGGTGTATCATCCGTCACAATCTTGCCAAATTCAGCTAGTAAGGGTTTAATTACCGCCGATATTGCATTGTCCATAACATCTTCAATGCCTTTCACAACTAAAGCATAAGAAACTTCCGTCTCCTGCCTTTCAGCTTGAAACTCCTTTGGTGAAGCCACCAAAGTTACCAAAGTCTTGTTCTCTAATTTTGTCTTAGGATAAACGACACTTAAAGGTAACATAGTAATAGTTTTTCCGCTCCATTTAAACAAATACATATTTGATTTATCTTGGTATGTAGCGTCCATATCATGTTGCCATGGTCTTCATAGTAATACATGACATGCCTTGATATCAACAACATCACAAGTAACCAACTCATTGTAATGCTTCCCAATAGCAAGAGGAACCTTACAAATCTCGGTCACCTTAAGTGCCGGCCCCTTCTTGATCCACCCAATCTCATAAAGACTATGATGGGGTTTGAGGGAAGTTTAAAAGCTTTAACCAAAGCCTTAGACACTAAATTTTCACAACTCCCTCCATCAATGATAATAGAACAAAGTTTTTCCTTAACCAAGCATTTAGTTTGAAAGATTTTTATTTATTTGTGAAGAGTCATTAACCTTAGGCGAACACAAAGTTCGTTGAACGATATACGTAACTTGTTCCGCCTCTCCGTCCAAAGGCTCGACATACTCTAACTCATCTCCTTCTTGAAACGCATCCGCCACTTTATTATTTCTAACCTCGAGAAATGTCTTAGGTGAAGACCAATCTCGAACCGCATTGACCTTGGTTTCGTCAACATAAATCCCCCTCACGTGGAAAGAACTCGCCCTTGAGTTCTCAATATCAAGGGCTTCATCAACATCGAACACCTCACGACGAACCTTATCTTCAACAGATTTACGCTTCACATCCACTCGAAAACCTTTATATTTTTTAACACATCTACCATACTCCTAACGATCAATCCATGACCCAAAACATTAAGGTTGTGTGCTCCCTATCAACGACCCTTCGAGTTTTCAATTGTAATAAAAATAGCTTCTTTGTTTTCCCTTGAAAACTTAATTTGATTTTTCATACTCATCCTTAAAATTAACCCATAATCTAAATCATGAATGTTTAAGTTATGGACGCATTTAAAATCCGTTTTAGCTCACAATTAAAACCCTTCACATCTTCATCATCATTAAAACCTATAATTTCTTCACAAGTCTTCAAAGTGCCAACTTTATTCGTTGTTTCAAACAATAAAGTTGAAATTTTGTCATCATGTTGTTTATAATTTTGAAGGTCTTGGTTTTTTTAATGTGTTTATCAATAACCTCGGTCTTCACACTCTTTTCTTCAACTTTAACCTCTGGGCTTTGGTAATTGTTGTGTTACTTTGGGTGGAACCATAACAATTCTCCTTTCTGTGGAAACTAGAAGAGGGGGGGGGGGGTTGAATAGTTTATAAGTTAATCAGCGTTTTATAATTTTATTTCTAAAATTTGTTAGATCCGAGTATATGTTCAACCAACCAATAATATGAACCAACAATGTACGTATCTACTAGCTACAACTAATCAAACAATAAATAAGAATCACAACAATATAAAGAGATGAGAGAAGGAACAATCAAACCAAGACGCCAAGATTTATAGTGGTTCGGCTACGAAGCTCCTCTTCGCAACTCTACTCCCTAAGTATCCGAATCAAGATTTCACTATGTCAACAAGCTCTCTTTAGGCGGAGAAACCCGTTTACACGTCGCTTACATTGTTTTCCGACACTAAGCTAAATGTCGAGTCCTAATCTTAGCTATAACCAATCTACCGCCTCACAAGTAAGACACAATCACAAGATCTAGACTATCAAATTTATACACTATCCGATTTACACAACCACACAATATAATCAAGATATGGATTTGGTTCTTAGAAAAAAGAAGAAGAAATCACTAGACTACAACAATTCGTTTCTTGGTGAATACGAATGCTCTTCTCTTGCACTTGATAGAGAGGAGATGAGAGATGAGAAGAAGAGATTGAATCACTTGAAACAAGATCAAACAATGTTAGTGATCAAGAGATTTAGTGAGAGAAAAAAAATTTAGAGAGAGAAAAAAGACTAGAAAAATTCGTGCAAAGAGGTCTATTTTTCTGTTGAGAATAGTGCAGTATTTATAATCAAGAATCCCCAACGGTCAGCTGGTGGCGGTCCCGGCGGTCCCAGATATATCTGGGGGCCGCCCCTAGACTGACGCTCTCCTTTTTGTCTTTTAGTGGGGAATGTTTATCTGGTATGGAAGCTTTCATTTTAGGGGAAAAATTTGAATTTCAAATTTATGTTTTAAATAAAAATTTTCTTTTAATTAATTA